>JAUKPT010001349.1:0-15579 GCA_032273505.1 Nanomia bijuga
CTTGAGAAGAACTATAATGTAACTACAGGCTAACGTAGAATCTTTATCGTGTCCCTTAGTCCCTACGATTTACAAAAAAAGAGTTGAAATTGTCTTCTTTTTAAGATAACGGAAGAACAAAAAATGATAAAGACTTGACATTTTGTAATTAAGATACATTTAATGAAGATCTTTACAATCTGAGAAAATTGTTTAACAAGTATAAGTTTTCCGCAAGTTTTAACCTTCTAAAAATATAAATAAAAGTGCTGTTTTCTCCCCCAATTCTTATTGAATTTATTTTTTATTAACTAAAATGTTTACTAACTGATCAAAGATTACGTGTTTAAATTTTCGAGATCAGGGCTTTTCTCCAACCCCATATTCTAGAAATCTGTCGGTGACATATTGGGCCTTATCTTAAGCTGGCCATGGACTATCATTTTTCATTTCAAATTTCAATTTTCAAATTATGGAAAAGGAGGGACCAATGAAGTGGAGGTCTGCATCTTTTTTTTCTTTCTTTTCTTTCTAGAAAACAACATGCATTCTGCAAAGGCATGAAATAAAGCCATATGAAGAACTTCCTAGAGTATTACAACAACTACTGTAAAAAAATAAAAAACTATGATAAAAAACATATACAATACATAACTTAAAAAACAATACATAACTTAAAAAGTTTGCATCTAATTTCCCTATATGTAATTATCTTCGCCTTCTACGTCAAATGTAGGGGCTTACCTACTTACTAACTCCCTTGCAAAAGTCCCTCGACAAAAGTTGCCCCCTACTATACTATCTCTCACCTCCCTTGTCCAGCGCCCTTGACTAATAGATTAGCTTATCTATACCTTGCAGTGGTTCAACTTTTACCTTCTTAGAAAGAAGTCAATTGTTGTACAGTACGAGTACAGTCTTTGCTATTGCTGCTTTCTCATTTTCAGTCGCTGCTATCAAAGGAATTTGAATAAAAATATATTTTTTAAGGCATTCATTTTAAAGTCTACCGGAGCATTCATGTTTTACGATTCAGCCTTCTCTTTGCAATACTTTCTTAGGTTATGTAACATTCAATTACTATTGATTATATATTAATGGGAAAATATCTTCGTACCCAGTTATCCAATTTATGACCTCTCGACCTCTCTTGTCTACCAGATCACAAGGAAAGAGGATACGAAGTTTATTTCAAATCCTTCTGGGCATTTTCTTGCAGAACCGATATAAAAGAGCGTTTTTGTTATACATGAGTGTAGATCTTGCAAACAGATGGATCAAGCCGGACAAAATCTCCAAAGTTTTACGTTTTCAGCTTTTTAATAGCATTAAATCTGTAGCTTTTTAGACGAAACGATTCAGTTAAAATCGAACAAAATAACACATGAAAATAAGCTCTTCTACGGGTCAATGAGATATCAAATGTCCAATAGGATATGGAACAGACTATACAAGCTGACCGAATATGTCCATCAAAGAAAAAATAAACATTTTTGAATCGAGTAAGAGGGAAGTTTTAGAAAATAATTCCATTCGCCTGGTTACTGTTCGTTCTGTTTGATAGCTGTTTGAAAGGTTGCTAAAATAACTTTGGGTTTATTTGAATTCATCACTTCAAGTTGTTTTTAAGGTTCGAAAGGTTATTCAGTTCATGCAAAAATAGATTATAACCTCTTATGTAATTTGGATATGGCCTCCTTTTTTTTACATTTTGATTGGTGAATTTTCTTTATGGAAGGCCAAGGTAGCTTGCTGATATACGTCCCATCTCAGTCATCTGGGAGACCCCTATTTTGGTCCGGATCAAAGGTTTTTTGTCTGGATTTTGATTATAAATTTCTTTTAAAGACGGATCATAGGATCTCTCGTCCGGATCGTCCGGATTGACTTTCAGTTTAGCCCGATGTCACAGACTGGATCGTACGAATATCATGCCGTCTATCGTCTAAGTGACTCCTCGCTGTGTTACAACCCTTTTGTATAAACGAAAAAGTGGCAACCTTGACACAAAAATAGATGAATAAGACTGGTAAAACATTTATGGTCAGACTTTTTACTCTTTTAGACCTTTTTGCTCATACCTTACCCACCCTATACACACACTACCGCCAGCACCACAACCTATAAATTGTGTGATCTTATATTTTCGTATAACATCCTTCTGTTTAACTTTTGGTATTTTATTTATCAAATCTTCTATTAATCTTGTACGTGACTAATAGTAATATTCAGTCAATAAAACAATTGTCATCAGAAAGATTGTCACAACAATTCACAGACAAACGTCAAAATTCCTTTAAAACTGTACTGCGCATGAGCAGCGCTCAGTAAAATTACTTTTCGCTTTGAGCACACATCTTTATTTAACATAACAAAACGAAAGCCTTCAGAAGAACATGTTAAAAGAAAGTGACGTCTTAAAGACTTCTAAGAGGAAAAAAAGGGCGGCCTCTGTTTGATGTCATTATGTCAACGTGTCCTTTATACATGTTAAAGTGATCTTGATAAAATCCCTCGGTTTATTGATTGCTTAGTTGATTTGCATATTTATCGTGATGTTTGTAAATAGGTTAAAAGAGAGGTAACGATATATACTGAATGCACATCTTGATGCCATCTGACCTTGTATTTGAAGCAAGCAAATTAGTTCAAATGGGATTTCAATGTTGAATTGATTTGAATTTCCACCTTGAGTAATCAACTTGAAGATAGCAGTGTTTGTTTCTGTTTGTGTACTTCTAATGTAAAGGTATGCACTTATCATGGAACAGTTATACATAGGATGCTAATCTGCGGACAATAACTAGTGTTTCGTCAGGTACCGACTGACTACCATTATTCCTCACATAACTAGTGGGTCGACCCTACAGCTAACAGTTTTAGCATCACACTTCAATTGATGTTATCTAGCTTCCAACATTTCAGAGAAAATGCCGCTAAATTGAAATATCGAAATTTTAGGCACGACTGGGTATTTAAATCAGATCGCACGATATCTAGTATTGATATGCCATTCATATGAAAGATCAACAAAAATATTTGGTCCAGACAAAACATGATGCAACTAGGCCAGAATAGCTTTCCAGGTTAAACGTATAGTAAAAGTATATCAAAGTATGAAAGATATAAGTCGACATGGAATATTCATCCTAACAGTAGGAATGAACCGTAGCTTTCTACGACGTCGCAGAAAACTACGATCAGTTTTCTAGGCTATAGCATTGATTTATCCTTAAGCAGATCATATGACTGGTTACGGGTGTCATGCAAAAAATAAAAAAGTTTCGGGGAAAAATAAGGAAAAAAATGGACAGTTTCTTTTTTCCACTAAATATCATCTAACCGCTTTATTTCTAATTTCTAAATGTCAGTATTTTGCATACATATTGGGATATTCTAAGTCCAGTTGTGTACCAAGTCTTATCCTCTCATCTTGCTTTGTTCTTTTTTTATTGAAGAAAAACTTTCAAATAAATTTCAATTTACGAAACCTAAGGTACCAAGGTACCGGAGCTAACGCTCTTTTTACACAACAGTATTATATAAAGAAATTTTTATAATTGATAATGAAGTAGTCAGCTGAATTTGTAAAGATTATATATAAGAGACTTTTTTTACTATAGAACATGCATTTTGAACAAAATCGTGAATTAAAAGAATCAAAATGCAATTAGAATGATTGGCAAATATAAATGTATCGTGTTATTATAGTTTTTACCTCAATTATGTTTATGATATTCCTGATTTTTTTATGTAGAAAGTACCGAGACTTAAAACTTGTTTCTTCGTTTAAGAACTCATGAAAAAGAAGAACCGAATACAGTATAGTCATATAATTTGGTACACAACTAAACATAGGATATCTCCATATGTATGCAAAACCTTGAAAATTAGAAATTAAAAATGAAACCGTTAGATGATGTTGAGTGGCAAAAAAGAAACTGTCCATATCTTCCCTATTTTTCAACGAAACTTTTCTTTTTTTAGCATGAGACCCCTAAACGGTCATATGATCATGTGTGTGAAATTAGAAGTTAATATCTTGCGCCATTGTTGAGATACTGACCCATCCGCTGTAACATACCAGGCTGTGTCTTGCCGTGCCCTAAGAAGTTAACTACACGATAAAATAATATAACCTCAATAAAATTGAACGACCATTTGGAGATTTTTGGAAACCAATTTAGCTCTTTCAATCGTAGAATTCTACGACGTCGTAAAAAGCTACGGTTGATCCCTACTGCTAAGAAGATGAAAATCCTGAGCTGATAACTAAGCTTTTCACTTGAATTAATTGAATTGGTTCAAATGGAATTTCAAAAAGAATTGAATTGAACTAATTTGAATTTGGAGACCTTGACCTCTTGTGTAATCATTTGTAAGATAGCAGTGTTTTTTTATTAAG
Source organism: Nanomia bijuga (assembly GCA_032273505.1). NCBI lineage: Eukaryota > Metazoa > Cnidaria > Hydrozoa > Siphonophorae > Agalmatidae > Nanomia > Nanomia bijuga. The sequence continues at coordinate 4,385 of JAUKPT010001349.1, forward strand.
GTATAAGGAAATACTTTGCGTAATATAAGGAACTAAAGGCGGATATTGAAGATAAAAATTAAGCAATTTAACCGGATTTTCATTAGGTTAAATTAAGGATGAAGTTAATAAGTTGCAAACAAAGTTTACCTATTAAAGCCTGATTAAACATAACATTGCACAGCTTGCATTTTTAGCACATCTGCAAATCTGGATAGGGTTGTATGAAATCGTTTAGGTTCTTCTAAACTGCCCTTATAATCGTATTACATCTTATTGTTGAATTAAGGCACTTGATACTTTTTCATTTGTGGGCCTAAAAGTTGGGGCAAATAGGTTATTTAAGTTCTAGAATTACTACCTCTGATAGAAGATATTCAATGTTATTTAAAGCTTTATAAAACTTATTACACTGTTTAGTGTCAATGACAGTACTTGGAATGAATGATGTTAGAACTTTAGGCCAGGTAAGTTAGAGGGCTATGGAGTTAAAGAATTCTGGTTTTGATTATTGTTCAATTCTTTTGCTCTCATAAGGAATGCATTGTCCTCGTCAAAAGACATTCTAATTTCTCTCAGATCACATGAACTCTTGTATCGCATGAACTCATTTAAGAACATGTTTTCAGAACCATTAAACCGCAAGAAGAGAAATTGCCAAATCGAGGTCAAATTCGGAAGTCATTAAGTAGCAATTATTATTGAACATTTTCCTGGCAAGATGAATCATTGCCAGCTTTCTGCTTGGCTTTGGTCTTTTTCAAACTATCCAAAACATCACACCACAAGGAAAGAAAACGTTCATGTAAACCTGCAAAACAATACTGTGATAGAATGTCCTTACAACAAGATTTAGAATAGTAAAACTAGTTTCCGAAAAACAAATATGGAGAAGCTCTCTATATTTTTGAACTGTATAAACAACGGAAACAATTATAGACATATTTACATTTTCTTTGCAAAGGCTGTTTTCTGGATTGCTCTGAAATGTTATGACCTTGCATGGCATTATCTGTTCTAAGCCTTCCCTGTGACGTCACAGTTTTACTGTCTTGGATTCATGCTAACGTATGACAATGTTTGAGAGAATTAGGTAATTTCCGGTGCCAATTATTCGCTAACTGTTTGCTAAAAAGAATTGAGTTGAAAATTTTGTTAGATCGAGAAAATCTGACATCTTCTGGTAAGACGAACGAAGCTTCCCTCTCGTATTCTTTTATATTTTGTGCCAAATAGCACAAATTTGAATTATTGTCTATTAAAAACATGAATTAAAGCAGGAATTTTCGTTAATATCCATTTTTTTCTTTTAAATACTTTCTTTGTAGTTGCTAACTATAATTTGAAATCTAGAAATCATGGTTTTATCCTTGATATGCACCCCCCCCCCCCCTTACAACCTTTTTCGATAGCTTTTATATCTTATATTGTATTTTATCTTCATTGTTAAAATTGTAACTTGTAGCAGAAAAATATAAACAAAATCATTTTGCCCAAAATATATATATAGCACTGTCATATCTATTGGGGTATAATGATAATTTTTGTCATAGGTAAATAAAATCAAAGTCGATGAGAATCTTATCAGAAACATCCTTTATCTTTTTTTTTAAACCTTGTCAACGTCATAACCTCCTTTTGAAATCCACAACTTCTATTTGTCAAAGCAAAATTTCAAAGTCAATAAAGAAATACCATTTTTGTACATCATACCTTATCTTACCAGTCGATAGCCTTGATTTGTGTACGTAGGTACATAGGATTACATCTATTTTTCTCGTTATTTGCTACAGTAACATTTCCTTAATGTTCATTTTACCTGAAAGTTAAGAAGATGCTCATAGACTCAAAGACTATTGCCATACAAGTATTGTATTTTAGTGTATATCGACCCATACCATAGCTATGGAATTAAGAAGTCTGAAGGAAGGTTCATTCCATTGGAAACGCATAATCAATGCTTTTATTTTAATACTTGTAGTCAAGTTAATGAAAAACACACTCGGGTAAATTAAAAACATACACATCAGGACAAAAAAATAATATGTGGTTCCGGTTACCCGACCGACCCTCTCTTTTTGGCGTTAAAATATCCGACCCGAAAGATTTTATTTTCCTCCTCGCGATCAAAATTGTAAAATTGACGATTTTGTTGTCAAAAAGTCTACAAAGATCTTCATGATTTCATCTTCATCATTGCGAGTGATATGATCCAATTCTAAATCCAAGATCAAAATACCCGGCATCTTGATTATCTCTTCTTAGATTTAAAAAGGGCAAAATTGCATATCAGATAAACTCGAATTAAAATGCAGACAAAAAAGGCAATAAATGATACATCGGATGAAGTGTCATTTTTTCAAATCATTCCTCTTATCCCTCCTATCCCTAAAAAGGGTGTGACTATTTCAGTTTACAAATCTCATACCTCCTTTTTTTCAAAGAAAGAACATTGTGTCCATCAGATACATGAATTGACAAAACGTTTGGCCCTCATAGCCCTCCTATTCCTATCATTTTCGTCAAGCTAAATTTAGTCAAAACACAGATTTAACCACAACTGTGATCTATAAACACCTTCTCAATGGAACGTATGATAAGAGTTGGTTTGTGTCACGGGAGTTCCATGAATTGATCTTTTCTTTTTCCTCAGTCGCTCGATAATTATGATCAATTAAAAAGCTCGTCTGTTTCAAAGATGTGAGATTGGAATGCCGGTGTTTAACAGACGCAAACCCGAAAATCTTTATTTAATAAGATAATAGATAGATAATTTCGGATAGTTGTAACGTAATTAAGACAAGGAATTAGTTAGGATTTCTAGGTAGAAAGTGGTAATTTAGACGACTTATTTATCAGGGTTTGAAAACTGGACAGGCTTAAAAGAAGGACGGGCTCCTTAGCAAAAAATTGCTGAAAAAAGACAATAGTTTCCCTAGCATTTACAGAGAGAAAATTATATTATTGGACAGTCGTTTTGACTACAAGCTACACAGAACATTAATCTCAGATAATTCCCCTCCAGTAGTGATCAACCGTAGCTTTCTACGACGTTGTAGAAAATTACGACATCATAATTGAAGAAAGCAACGGTTGATTGTTGATTGTTTTGCACGCGGGAATACATCTTCATCACTCATATCAAAGAAGAAAATGTTTTCTTAATCCCAGGATAATTAGACATAATTTAATCAACTCAAAAGGATATCAGTTTTTATAAGTAAATATAATTCGATGATTTTTTGTTTGAACTATGTCGCGGAAGTCATTTTAAATGTTTCAATATCCAGAGTTCAATCAAACTCAAGAAGTAACCGTCCAGAACAAACATCCACAAATTTACTAATGAGATTTGGTTCAATGGTCAATTTGATAGAAAATTGAAGATATAAAGAGCAAGATACCTAAAATAAGACATCATAAATTCTCCGACAACTAATTTTTCAATGAAATGGATCGTTAGCACCGTTATTATTGAAATATAGGATTAGGACAAAAAGAAGTACCACAAAAAACAAGATGATTGATTTTCTAAAAGAAAGTTATACGAGAAAGAGAATTTCAAACTTAGAGGGAGAAATATAATGATTTTCACAAATAAATCTTACAAAATCTAATACAAATAGAAAAACAGTTTCTGATATCTCTTTTTCAACATGTGATTATTTGAAAAATCACATGCCCTGTTTTCATTCAAAATACAGTGTAGTAGATTTTCTCACACAGAATTAATTCCGTTTGAAGCAAGGACTGTCAACTACTGAATAAACAAATAGAAATGTGTGGTTGGTACATTCAGCTTCATCACTTCAGCAGAGAAATTGAAGCGAATTCAGAAAGGATATTGTCGTTGTAAAAAGCTTGCAGTAGTATCGTAAAGGTTCAAGGATGTTTAAAAATATATATATATATATATCTTCTTTCCCTCTACCTGACATCAAAATGTCAAAATTGGTATACATTGTCTGATTGGAATTTGGTCATTTCTGCCTCAAGGAATCTTTTCAAGTTATTCATAGAAAAAATGTTAAAATTGACGTTGATAATTCTTAAAAGCAGATATGCTACCTTAAAACTGTCATCAAATTGTCATTATATGAGTCAGACTTCTTTTGGCATTTAGTCACTTGTATCTCAAAGAATCTATCACAATCTGTTTGTCCTTTTTGAGATTATCAGCTGGGACTGAAAAATGGTTAATGAAGCATAAAAACTGACATAACATTGTCAAAAACCAGACTTTTTTAGGTTAGGATTTAGCTATTTCATTTATTTTAAAACAATTTTCTTAGTTTTTCAAGAAAGCGTGTCAAGATTGTCAGGTATGATTTTGATATCTGGTTTAGGTCAATGAAAAGTTGGTAGTTTCTCTCTAAGTTTACTTGGAACATTTTTTTATATCGCGACGTGTGTCAAATCTGTCAAATGATTAGGATTGAGATATTTGTTATGTTCACTGAAATTGTCTAGAGATTTGGAATCGGGTACTCAAAAATTGTAATAAACTAGTTATCGAAAAACTGTGATTTTGGTGTCTGATTTACGTCAGGTTTTTTTGAATTGCCCAATCTATCTCGGGACATTCTTTTCCAGAAAAAATGTCAAACTCAAAACTGTCGGATGTCGAAAATCTGGCTGTTTGGTGTTTTTACAGACTGTATTGGAAACCAATGTCTAAAATATAAGAATTTAATCCCAGTTCAATGTCACTTCGAATTTGAACATTACTCAAGTTTACAAAGAGTGGTGTTTAAGAAAGATTCTCAAAATTGGCAAATGTTCAGGATTTTAATATATTCACAGATAATGAAATACATCATTTAGAGAAATAATCCAACAAACTAAGCTCTTTAATTCCATTAAATATTTTGCAAGTGGTTATTCATCTACGAGAAATGGATATTGTTTTTAAGATAAACAAAGTCTATAAACACTGCACATCAAAAGAGATTCTACTCTGTGCTTCGTCCATCAAAATTAAGATCTCAGGTTTCACATGTATTTGAAATGAATAAAGGTCTGTTATTGTAAATTTTGCGTCAAGTTGAAAGCACTGTGAATTCAAGAGTAGAGTAGTCATATTTACTGGAGTAATATCTGAAAACATGAAATGTTTTTTCCTTCTCTGTTGTTCCAAGCTTAATTCCACTCCTTACACAAGTTTAAAACCTTGTCCAAGTTAGGCAATAATAACTGTCATTTAAGTTTTGATGGTCTTAAGGATGTTATTGACAAACCAAAGAGTTTCGTTTTCTGAATGTCATCTACTGGAGAAATATTACAAAGTATTTTGCCTGATTCTTTTTTAAAGTATAATAAATATTACACCATTTTCTTAATTCAAGGTTCTCAGTTGTCTATAATATCAATAAGTGAATATACACCGTAAAACAGGTTACTTCAGATTAGCTAAAGATTCTGAAAATAGTATGTCTATCGAATCGAGACATATTGTGTCAAAGGGAATGGGTAAGTGGCCATTTCAAAAAGGTTTTTAAACTTTTTAACAGAAAAAAGTCTGCTAAGGAGGTGGGGGTCGAGAATAATCTGTTAAAAAAAATATGAAACCTTCGATAAAAAAAATGTAGCACTCCAACGTTTCTAATACTTCAGTAAAAAAGATAAAACAGTTTGAAATAACGTTTAAGAGTCACCCCCTTCTTTAGAAAGTTCAATGTCTGTTAGGACGATGGGGGTGAGGCATAAATTCTTCACAGACATTTTCTATTAAAAAATATGAAAACTTTGTTGAGATGTCCCTTTAGATGCAACTGATGCGACACTCATGGTCAACTATTGCTTCATTGGAATGTGCATATCTAAACCTCAACTTCAACCACCCAAATAAATAATTCAAGGAACAATGCACTTCCAATTGAATTTTGGTTTTCAAATCTTTTTCGCGATAGAGGTATGTAAAGGATGAAAAATTGTTTCGAAAAATAGATAAAACTCAAGTGTTGAATGGGACGAGATTTGGTCGAGAAAAACTTTGTTGATTGGTCTAAAAAAGAGTAAAATGAAATAAATTCAATTAAGTCATACCTTTTCGATATCATGTTTCTCCTCTTCTTTTAAAAAACTAATTAATTTCTGAATGGAAATAATTTCAATTGGTGTATATGTCCCGTCAGTAAATTCGCATTGGACTAACATTCCATTTGTTGCTATGAATGGTTTATCAAAAACCTTACTAATACTATAACCTAATATCTTCTCCTGTTTTGGTAACATCGTCAGACTTCGTGTACGCATTTCCCGATGTATTGCGCGCGTAGCACCTTGCACGCACGTTCTGTGCACTATTAATTTCGAACCGTACTTTAATAACTATCTCAGAACGTTATCAACACTTTTTTATAAAAACGTGTGTGTACGACTGGTTCAAGTCATTGAATAAATAAAAATAAACTAATACGCGCGTTTACGTTTAAAATCTTTTTTTTTCTACTTCATATTGATTACGTCATCATTTCATATTTATCAACAAAAAAAAAAGAATTATGAAATATCTTTATTGAATCGCGCTGTATTGAGTTTAAAAACAATTATTGACTTTATGAAGGATTGTTACTAATGGAAACCGTTATGTTTACATTCATGATTGATTAACACACAAAAAAAATATATAATTGACTCATTCGTATAGCGTAAAGTAGGTTGTAACTTTTCCCGAAGGGTTTGTGTGTATAAAAATCGTTTTATAATTACCTACTGCGCACTTTTCTTTTTGTTTTAAAAAATGTTTCTTCAACCGCTATTTTTGTATTGTATTTTGCTAATATTATATAGTTTATTTCCTCGTTAAGAATAGATGTATGTTATTGTCATTATATTGCTAAGATAATGGGATCGTATTACGACTGTTCAAAGTTTTCTCTGAATGTTTAAATGACAAGTAAATTGATCGTTATGTTATGTAACATGTAGGAGGAAGGGTTTTTTATACGATAACAGATTGATTTACCAGGACGATGAAACATTCTAAGAAAAAAATAAAGGAAATTCTGCTATTTTTAGCTTGTCAATAAATCTAAAAAGTCTTGTCAATATATACGTTAAAATAGAAGATATGATAACTGATTAGACCCCTGAGAGGGTTATTAAGGAATCGACCAAATCTTAGAAAGTGGCTTATGTCTACGATAACAATTCACTGTTCCAGGAAGATGAAATATTCAAATGAAGAAGTAAAGGAAACTCTGTTATTTCTAACTTTTCAATAAATCCAATAGTACAAGAACGTCTTATAGTGTATAATTGGGCCCTGAGAGGGTTCTGGGGGATATGATAAATCTTATATGGAAAACGGGACATGGATTTACCTGGAACTTTTCCCTTTTACCCTTCTTCTTTTAGAACTAAACATCAGAATTTATTCGTTGGAACAAGGTTGAAACGAAATAAATGATATGATACAATATATAAAATATCATCTACAAATCCATAGATTTTGATAATCAGATTTCACGGAGGGTGGACATTTTACTATAATCAAAAAATAAATAACAGACAATAATATGAGAGAATGTGACTTTTGCCCTTTGGGCTATATCACAAAAATGCCTAAAAACGACTAGTGGAATATTATAGGCATGATCTAGGACTGAAATTGTTCTGGAAGGCTGCAGAAAGTTTCTATTGCAATAGCAAGTGTATCGCATTTTCCTCAAAAACCTCGGAAAACACGAAAGAAAATGTATGTGTTCTGTTGAAAATTTCTCAGCAACTTGAAGTTTTTACAGAATGTTGCCGCCCGGCTGATGAACACTTTCTGCACTTTCTGCACACTTATGTCGGAAAACTTTGTGAAATTTAGTGGTTTGTTGGCAAATTTTACGTCAGTTTAAGAAGTATTCAGTCGCTTGAGATAAATCTGTCGGCAAAATTAAAAAAACAGAATTGTCTCCGACCCCTCTACAACAAGTACTTTCGCCACGGGCCTGGCCTTATTGATTAGTTAACACTCAAAAATTATGCAAAATTATGCAACAAAGATGTTTTTCGACGAAAACCTTTTTTCCAGGTAGATGAAGCACTAGAAACGAAAATTCAGTTACAGTTGGCACCGGAGCAGGTATATTCCTCAGATATATTCCTCAAAGACTGGTGTAGGGAGTATTCTGAGATAAAACCGCTCTGGAATTGAAAACTTACCCAAAACCAGTTTCTTATATTCCCCAAAAGACTTTGAAATAAAATGTTAAGATACCATGATTATGATTATAGAATAAGAAACACGTCTGGGAAAGTTTTAGTTCTTTTTCCTTTTGCCACATAATTAAAAGTAGAGACTGCTATAGGGATTAGTTGTTACTTTTCGTTGTCACGGACTACTAGAATACTAGTAGTCCGTATCGTTGTAAACCTTTAACCGTGTTTGAAGATGCTATAATACTCATACACCACAAGCACTCTGGAATTGTATCTGGTATAACATATTTCTGTGTTTTGGATGATTCGTGGGAAAATATAAAAACTATTTACCTAAAGACCTTAGATATATTGTTTTCTCGTTTTTTGGGCATCTTATCCAGTAATAACAAGGCGGGTGCTGCGGGAGCTCCCCCATATTTGATAGGGTTAAATAACATTGTAACATTCATAGTTTATTGATGATTCTTTTTCAGGAAAAAGCAACAAAAAAAGTGTATTTTTTATTCTACTAATGTCACCTGACTTGCAGACAATATTGAAAACCAAAAACACTCAACCTGCTGTCGAGACATTCAATTGATGCTACCACCCTGCTGTCAGAAAAATTGACACAGAACGTTCAATTATTTCTCCGTCGATCTTTCTTATACGGGAGAGTAATGGCTTCTGGTAAGAAATGTTGATTGGAAATTACACACATAGGAACGCGAAAATGTTCCACAACTAGATATCTTGTATAAGCACCTATGTAGAGATAACAAGACTCGCTGTATAATTGTTGGGTAACCGTACACAGTTTCTTTGTGGCCGCTCAGTAAACCGTACAGAGCCTATTTGTTATGAACCTACCGTAGTCATATAGTCGTAAGGTGAAAATGTGTAATTGAGCTCAGGGCAAAACCTACGCGCCCGTGAAACTTCACAGTAAGTTTTATGTAGTTATGTAGTTATGTAGTTTTATTTATGTAGAATGCCATGCAGCCCAACCAAGAAAATTCCTCTAAGAAGAATCTAGGACGCAACTCATTCCTGATTGATGCGCCTTTTCATGATAATTGCTAATTTTTGGGCAACATTCATTGTGTCTAGCTAAGACCTCCACAGTTGCAATAATCCTAGAGATCAGAAATGAGAGCTTTTTTTTTCAAAATTTATCATTTGTTAATAAAGGGAGCATATAACGGTAATCGATCCAAACTAATTAACGGACAAAGTCCGCTAACTCAAACAAATTCTCTTTTGAACGTTTGAATGTGAAAAATCTCGGCAAAACTTTGTTTACTTTTCCGAATCATGGGAGATAAATGTTGAACCACAATTTAGTGATGGGATCGAACAGAATTATGTAAGTTATGCAATGAAAGGAATGAAAGGAATGAATAAATTAATCATAGAATAAACGGGGAGAATATTAATTGTAGTTGGAATAGAAATTGGCAAATTATCTTAAACTTTTTGTTGTTCCAATCATCGGTTTTTTCGACCTGTGTAGACAAATAATAAAATATTTTAAAAGATTTAAATTTCATGATAAGTTATCTGACTCTCTATGACTCGAATCTCTCCCTTACTCGAACGATTTTGCTGGCGGTAAACTAACAAACTCTTTAATTATGTGTACTTTTTTTGTGTTATATAACTGGTATCATCCCACTGATAGTCCTTGTTTTATCTTTTATTTTATTTTTCCTTTTTCTATTTAATGTTGTAAATTATTTTGAATGTAAATAAAAAATAAAAATATAGAAATATCTCATAGAAAACTCTCTATAACTCGAATCTCTCTATAACTCGAACAATTTTTGATTTCCTCTGGATGTTCGAGTTATAGAAGCATATACGCTTTTTACACATGCTGTGTAGGTGTCAGACAAGTGCCAGTTGATTATCAGCAAGTTGATGTTAAATCAAGACGAATACATGAATGAAAACGCCTCCCACTAATCCTCATTTGTTTTCATGGGAGATAAATAAGACTTAGAAGACAGATAATCCATGCGAAAGGTAATCAGAATGTTGGGAGAAAACAGAACGGCTCTAATTTTGAAGAAAATTAGTTATGAAGAACTATTCTAAAATAAATTATATGTAATTTCTATGGTAGGGACACATTGCACATTTTAATAGCTAATGGCTAAATGCTTTGCTCCTCGTGATCCTTTCTGCAAAATATGGCTTTATTAAGTTTGACTGATCTATTACCCGATTTAGAATAACCTCTTTTCTTAGCCAGACTAAATCTCTAAAACTAACGGCTAATATAAAGTTGTTAAATCTCTTACCTTATTTAGAGTAATTTTTTTTCTTAATCAAAGTTCGATCTAATATAAAGTATTTTGATCACCAAAAATTCCTATCGACCTTTTATTAAGAATTATCGGCAAATTTTAGCTATTTGAGTCTTTTGGTTGGTTAAAAATTACAACATCAAGAAGCTTATTGGTTCAATCTAAAATGTCAAAATTTGATGTTTTGTCAAAACTAAAAACGCATGGACCAATCATTATTGTATTGATGATGGAATTTCCAACCAATCAAAATATTAGCCATAAATTTGCGAAATCTTAGTTACGTAACACAGACTTCCTGAAAGGGAAATACAGAACACCAAACATTTGTTGACTTACGTTGACAAAGAGACTGACAAAATACCCCCGTGGGACAACAAAGCAAAATTATATCAGCAATCGCGATAAATGGTATGACTGATTGTAACTGGTGCACGCTACATGATATCTTTCTTAGTCACAATTGACAAGAAAGAGCCGGAAATTGGTTCATGGCGTCAAAAAGGCTTTCTCTTTGAAAGAGACGGACTGGTTTAATCTTTATGAAATTATGTATCCCCAGATGATAGACTGTGACTATTAATAGACCGCTATGAAATTAATTTGGTAATTATATGATGATTATCCTTTTCTTTTTGTTAATTACATAAAATCATTGATCATTGTCCAGTCTGGAAAGGATGGCAGATCTTCTGAAGAACTTCCGGGTGCACGGTCAAAAATTCGGGGTGCACGGGGTGCAACGGCCAAAAATGTGCACCCGGGGTGCAC
>JAUKPT010001350.1:0-15574 GCA_032273505.1 Nanomia bijuga
TTTGAAAAAATATTGAATATTAAAATTAACATTGATGAATATGCCTCAGGTGTCACTAATTTTGAAACAGACATTAGATATCAACATGCGAAAATTATGCATTGTCAAAATATCAATTAAGGAAATTTACCATAAGTTAGGCTGTCATTTTTATTATCAGTAAATGATTTTGAAAATGATTCTTCGACTTGTGCCTTGAGAAAGTCGTCGTAAAGCTCATCCTCGTCATCAAAACCTTCGTCTTCTGCAGCTTCTGGGTAGAAAAGAAAAAATTAATTTCTAATTTAATAGCATTAAGAATAAGAATAACTAGCACAACCGCACTGGACCCACTGAATGAACTGCCTGGCTAAATTGAAACAACCATCACTTGTTTTACAAAAATAAGTTATTGACAACTTTCTTCGTAGTTTATCACAAAGTATTAACCAAAACCAAAACAAATTGTAATAAAAGATGCAACAAAACAAAACTTAACACAATTCAACAGAAAGATATCAACAGATATAACGGATTAACGGACAGTACAAATAACTAGATACTATGTATTTATCTATTTATTTATTTATTTTTATTTGCAGGAAAAATAAGTACAACGGGTAAGACTATAATGCGAAATAGAATAAAATAAAAGTTAAAACAAGGACTATCAGTGGGGTGATACCAATTATGTTTATTTCACTGATGATTCACTTTTTTTCAAACAACGTAAATTGTTTTTGGTGTTATGCGTTGCTTCTTACAAAATGAGCCACCCTCCTGCGAACGCCGTTCGCAAAGTTATCAGTCCCGTATAATTCACTTCTATGGAGACAATAAATACGTAAAAACTTAAACCATTTAGGTAACGTAAAGTGCACAAAAAGTCACTAGCAAAAAAAAGTTATCTTGATAATAGTTGTTTTAGGAATGCTTGAATAAACAAAAAATATTACCTTCGGCAAATGTCGATACACCTTTCTCCACTGCCATTAATATTTTGGAACATTTTGCCACTTGGATAGTATGTTCCGGGAGTCGGTAATATTCCCGATGAATTTTGATGTCATGCCCTAGGAACAAGGCAAGACTGTCTAGTCTTCCAGGTTTAAGACTTGGCTCATAGTAGCAATCTGTTTCCGCAGATTAGTTCCAGTTATAACTGTAGGATCCTGCATATCACACTCCGCCGTAAATCGTCTTATGGCATCGTAGCCACGAATATTGGTGGAAGAGTTCTTACCACAAAACAAATAATCGTTATCGGATTTAATTCCAACAGAAGATCTGCATTGCAGTAATAACTCGACTGCTTTCACATGAGCCGGCGTGAACAGGATAGGAACAGTCCGGCCTCGTTTTCCTACGGTCTCGACCCTAGTTAAACAAGTGGCGAGCTTCTTTTCAAAGGCGGTTAGGCATTCAAAGATTTCTTTTGTTATCTTTTCCTTACCCATCCTACTTTGAAAAGATGACACCAAAACACGGGAAGCCTCGCCACTTCTTCTTCGGTTGAATAAGATGAGGGAGGCAAGAACAGCGTTTTGAAGATCAACGTGTGCGGTTGTATCGCCCGAATGTAATTTTAAAGAGGACATATTTCTTGACATAGTGTCGTTTATAAAAGAGTTCAACTTTTTGATATCTTCGACGGTTGGCAGAACCTTTGAGGCTAGAAATTTCCTGCTTCTCAGTTTGTCATTTGATGCTCTAAAAATAACAGTAAACTTTACTTCAGTTTTTTCAAAAAATAAGACTCGGTTAACAAGATAAGAGGTTGAATAATTATTTTTTTCTAAAAGTCACGTATTTAGTCAAAATAGTCATGTGACCAATAGTTTCCTTCATAATAACAATTAATGATATTGTTACTTTCTTGCATTAGAAATTTGAGAAGAGAGACTTTTTGTTGACAAATTCAGTGTTATAAACATAAAAAAAAACTTTGTACAAATAATAGTGTTGCTCTGCCTCCCCTTCGCACAATTTAAGTCAACACGAATCCCTAACACAGACCTTAACTGATTGGTAAATATTTTCCAAAATCGATTTCACTTTGTTTATGAACAGCAATTCACCCCTTGACACAAAACAAATTGACTCACCTCGAAATGTTTACTTTCCAATTAGCTCTCAACTGCTTTTCGAATTTTTCGATCCTCTGCAATGCTTCATTTGCAGCTGGATCATCGCGAGACCAAAGTGGATTTTGCGCAACAGGTAAAAAGCGCTCGATTGTATACCGTACATTGCTGCCAAATGACGGATACTTATAGTCTTTCATCATTTATATCACTGCGTTTTCCACGTCCTTGTAAAGTTTGTTGTCTATCATCTCGACGGCTGATGCTAGATCCGGATGTGTTTCGTGTACTTTTAGAAACAATCTATAATAATCAAACGTAATATTATGTATTTAAGTAAAACTTCTTTGTAAAAATTATAATGGCAAAAATTGTTCAAAAACTATTCAAAAGATTTTAAAAAGTTATGTAAAAAATGATTTTTGATTTCTTACGGCATTTTCTTCCATTTCATTTAAAAAGATTTTAGTGAAATTTGAATCATTCTACTGCCATTGCAATTATACATTCATAAGTAAAGTCAACTAAAGTCACATTCAGTCAAAATAAAATAAAAGATCATGTTACAAATCTAACAGAGATAAAGAGAAGGGACTAATATGACTGAAACCATGTAATGTTGTATGCATGCCCAATAACGGCAAATATCAATGAAAGCAACGAAAGATATACCTATAGACAGTACCATTATTATATCCAACCACAACATAATGTTTAAGTAATGAATAAATAAAACCAAAAAGAAACGCACCTAGAAATCATTCGCATATTACTAGAAACAATCTTGTAACGTTGATCAGTATTTTCGAATTTTAGACTGTCCAAAAACCGTTGACCAAATTGTCGAATACTTTGATCAGTGCGACATGTTATTCCAACTCTGTCAGTTTACATTCGCGTGAATACTTCTTTGTGGAGATTGTCGTCATCTAAAGATAGATAAGATTAGATAAATTAATTTAAGTCTCAAGTAAAACATACTTTATTTTTACATATCGTCCCAAGTCATATGTTGTGTCACGCCAAAAATAAAAGAAAGAATAATAAAATAAAATAAAGACACTTACTAATGCCTATGACGTTTGATAAGGTTAAACGTAGCCTAGCACATCGCCCTAAATGTTCACCAGTCTTATTTTCGTCGCAATTCGATCTAACGTGTGCATTTATTTTGTATTGATGGAAGTACCCATGGCAGTGCGGGCAATAAAGAAATTGGTCATACGGCGTTTCTTCTGATGGTAGTCGTTCGACCATGAACTCACCTTGTCCTAAAGAAAATAAAAAAGATTGACAGGGTTTCTTTTTCTTATTTGGAATTTACAACTAAAAAATGATTATTCTATTTTGTTAAATTTTTATTAGTTGGTACTTAAAGTACATAATTGTTAACATAAAACAATCTAATTGATCCGAAAACAATCAGTAAAATGCATCACTGTCAAAAAGTATGAACGATTTAGAATAAGGTAAGGTAAGGTAAGGTCAGGTAAGGTATGCACTAATTATCGAACAGTCATGCAAAGCCGTTATCGGGCTAGTCGAGACCATGACTAACGTTTTCTAACAATAGTTATTGTATCCACGCTAACAGTCAGTCGAGTGCATTTTTACTGTACTCGCTTCTACCATCCAAGTCCCCCATCCGATAAGTATCTCTCGACGACGATGCTTAACTTACATGAATGAGAGTGTGTTGAAAGATGACATACCACTACGCGTTTAAAAACATTAATGATTGTTGTTTATAATAATTGCAGTCTGTAGCTATGTTTTATGAAAAGGTTTTTTTGTCAAAGTATTTTAGCCTCCTCCCAACTCCCATCCCCCCATTGAGTTTTGTGGGTATAAACTTTCGTGAATTGTTGGTCTAAGAAATTTCGTGGGATAAACTTTAGCCATTTGAGACATCTTTTGATAGACGTTGGAGGCCTCAGCTGAAATTTAGGAGTTCTTATATAAAGAAACGTGTAATTGAAGGCTCTCTATTGATCATTTATAAACTTTTGCGAGTCACAAATCTTTAGACAAATTTCGCAGGTAGTAACTTTCGCGAATGGCCGTAAAACTACGATTTTGCGGGTATAAACTTTCACGAATGGTTAAAAAACTCGCGAAATCGTGAAAGTTTCTACCTGCGAAACTTTCTACCAGTAAAGTATTTCCTTCTAGATATATCAGTTTTAACCACACTTGGAAATAAATGTGAAAATTACGATAAACGTACCTCAATTTCGACGGCATTGTTTTTCTTTCTTTCGACATTCGGCGCTGTCGCTTTTTCGGTTTTCTACAAATATGATATAAAATTATTCAACCAAATTAAGGGAGTATACGCTTGCGCATCTTAAAGAATTGAATAATACCAAAAAAGCAATTTCAATAGATTTTGCTAAGTCGTCATGACAGAAAAAGAATGCTGGGACTCATTCAAGTTTTAACTACTAATTTTTTCTAGATACAATAGTTTTAACCACACTTTAAAATATATGTAAAATAATGTAAAATTATTCAACCGAATTAAGATAAGAGAATATATTCTTGCTCAACTGAAAGAAATGAATAATACAAAATTGTACGATAAATACTGATTCTGTCCGAGTGGGATAGACGCCGACGGGAAACTGTCGGATGGGAAAATGTCGCAACACCAGTTTGGGATGGGTGATTACCCAACCATGGTCTACTGAATAAGATAGCCTGGCATGTTACAGCGGATGGCTCAATTTCCATCCACGGCGCAAGATATAAACTTCTTACTTAACATACATCAATAGGGGTCTCATGCAATGAAAAAGTTTCGGGGAAAAAAGGAAAATATGGACAGATTCTATTTTCCACTAAATATCATCTAATCGCTTCGTTTTCAATTTTTAATTGTCAATGTTTGTATACATATGAGAATAGTCTAAGTCCAGTTGTGTACCAAATCTTATTGTCTCATCTTAATTTGTTCTCTTGTTATTGATTAAAAACTTTGAACTATTTAATTTAATAAGATACTACTTCTAGCGCTTTAGACAACAGTTGTAACGACAGTATAAATGACAATAAACAGACATTTTGATAATTGGCAATAGAGTTTTAAATGATTATTTAGCGAGGTTTGTTAAGATTAGGGGGCTTCCAGTTTTTACAAGGGGTATTGGGGGAGAGGATTCTTTGGCCATTCAGCATATATTTTCGTCCCCCCTAATATTTTAAAAATATAATATATTCATACGACCTCTCCCCCCCAATATTTTTTAAAAAATTCGTCCACACCCCTTCCTAAAAAAAATCCTGCAGCTACTTACTAAATTTATTTGTCCCTTGCCGCATATATAGTACCATAGATGAAGGGTTTGCTACCCCAAATATAGTGTCTAGTAAGGGAACGTCTCCAAACAGGTTTTCTGACCCTTAACAGGGGGGGGGAGGATCAGCTCATGTCTTCTAAACAAACATTTTTACCATTAAGGTAAGAAAAGTAGTTGAAATTTAGAAGAAATAAGAAATTTTTTGACATTGTCTATTAAGTGTTTGGGGGAGGAGGTCAAATCCTTAGCGACCATTGCCTGTTTGGAGTCGTCTTCTAAGTAAAATAGAAAAATAGCGTTCACTTTGAGGCTTTTTCTTAAATTTACTGCTGGGGCGAAAAAGTTTTAAAGTTGTTTATCTATCATATCTTAATGATGTTCATTTTCATCTTCGTTTCTTCTCACGTGTTTGATGTTCTTTTTCTTTTTCATAAAACAAAAATCTGGTTATCACTTATCGTGATGGTCCCTCGATACTCCAACAGAGTTTGATAATAGAAAAATAATAGAGATGAATAATTGATCATAATTATAACAATAGTTGAGATCTCAAAGTAATTTTGCAAAACCCTTTGAAATCTCAAAGTGCATTGAAATCTAATCGTTGAGAGTTATTATGGTGGCGAAACGCAGTTGCTCAAAGTACTTTGGAATCCAAAGCATTTTCAAATCTCATCAACACTTCATGCAAACGTACCCTAAGAAGTTTATATCTTGCGCCGTTGTTAAGATATTAAGCCATCCGTTGTAACATGCTAGTGACCCAACGCAAAATTTTCTGACATCAAACCTCTTGTACTGGGCTATTATTTTTACTCATAATATGGAATTAAGTGTTTGTAATGAAAATGAAAAACCTGAAACGACAGGAGGCAACAAGCTATCATCTCTATATGACCTTAAAATAGATTTTCTATACGATATGATACATCTTTTTCTTTTTCTTTTTCACAAAGACATGCTGTACAAATGAATACAGCTGCTTCGATGTTAATGGCTATTATTTTTGACCAAGCCAATTGTTGATGAGATGAGATGAAATCATAAAAACGTAATGTGATTTTTGTCTCGTCTAAATGGACTATCCCGTGATCTTTTGAAGCATCTACGAAAGAATTCCAATCGCACAACACATTTTCAGTAACTATGTCTAGTTTTACCGTAAACATTACTCGAAAGTTTGTAGATAGTCATTTTATACAAGCAACCTTAAATCGACCCCATCTCCAAAAATTTACCATTATGAGGCTCAAAGTTGTTTAATAGTTGCTTAATATATGATAAGCCACATAAAGCGCGAGCCTGTGATTTACTTCTTAATTTTTAAATGTTTTTTGCTATATCAAAAAATATTACTTACAGTTGAAGAGAAACTGGTCATGATACTTCCTAGCGTTGGTGGTTTCTTGCATTCTTTGCATCGTCTTCTTTGTCCGAAGACAGGGAGGACAACATGAATTGCAAAAACAACGTGCACACTTTTCACATTTTCTGACTGCTATTTTCTCTCAGTTCTCGCATTTCTAAAAGATATTTTTAAAAACTTTAAAAGTTAAGTTAAAGGCAAATACT
The DNA here is from genome assembly GCA_032273505.1 of Nanomia bijuga. Taxonomy (NCBI): domain Eukaryota; kingdom Metazoa; phylum Cnidaria; class Hydrozoa; order Siphonophorae; family Agalmatidae; genus Nanomia; species Nanomia bijuga. The sequence continues at coordinate 6,935 of JAUKPT010001350.1, forward strand.
AACTATCACTATAAATCAAGATCACAAGGCTTTAATTTAATTAATTTGGAATGAATCCAAACTGCATATTTTTGTTTTAACTTACTTGATTGTCTTCATCTTTGTGGATAGAACCAATCTAAAAAAAATCGTAAAAACGAATGAACTTCAGGAATTGAGAGAATTAAAAGATTTAAAATAAGAAAACACGCGCATTTCTATAGAAATCACACACATTTCTTCTACAGATCGTTGTAGAAAGGAAGAATTAAAAAGACATTTCGTTCATCAATTTCTATTTGCAAAACTTCTATTCGTGACTGGCTCTTAGAATATTACAGAACTATTATAAAATCAAAACTCACCTTTTCAAATTTGGAGTTCATCTTTCAACGTTTTATTATTTTCTTCGCCACACTAATAACGTCCTTACACAACAGTAGCTTAAGAGCAAAAGACAGATAAAAAGTAAAATTATATTTTTCTTCATAATTTCTTGTCACATAATCAATTTAAAACAAAAAACAGTAAATATCTTTTTATTTCTTTGTGTTTATTCTTCTAACTCAGATTGCAATAAATTGTATTTTAGAAAATGAAAAAGAGGAATTAAGAGGATTAACTCACCTATGTGTAACAGCAAGAACCAATGATAAGGAGAATGTATCTGTCGCCAAATTCCTTTTTTATTATGAGTCATACATATGAACCTTAATCCTTTAATAAGTAATACATTTGAAGGGCCCATTCATTTTAAGAGTAACACGACAGAAAAGGAGATATATCTTACTTCATTTCCTTGAGGTACGATTTGTTATATGTGTTCTTTAACCTTTCGTTCTCCATATTATGAGTCATAGACCCCTTAAAGAAAGGACTGGAGACTCCTTTGCTCGGTAAAAAAAAACTTGGGTCAATTACATTTTAAAAGGAATAAAATGATTTTTTACGACAACATGCTGTAAGTAATGAATTATTAATCAACAAAGTTTTCTATAGCAGGATCTTTTGTTTTAACGAGACTTATTTTATGAATAATTGATAATGAATATAGAATAATGTTCACGCTATCTTAAAACGTATAATTTAGTTAAATTAATGTTCACTCTTAATGTTTGTTGATTTAACTTTATGTAAACACGTGTGAATAAAAAATTTAAATCGTTATGAATATAAAGTTATTAAATGAATTAGTTAATTGCAATTTGGAAAATAATTAGTTATTTTGGTATCGTTTCAAATAAAGACTTCTCGATAAAAATATTACCATGCCAAAAAAATGTAATATGTTTAATTATAAGGGTACAGTGGCGGATTTGGAGTGTCTTAAGTGTCTTCATGAAGACACTCATTTTTGATTAGAGAAGATTTTTTCGGCATGTTTTCATTATTCAAGACTAAGTTGGCCATAAATATTGTTAAACTGGGTTCCAGATGAGGGCAAAATATGAGGGAAATGAGGGAAATCTACTATTTGATGAGGTCAAGTTAATCTCAGCGGTTCGTTTCTCCGGTGGTCACATGTTGGGATATGCCACAAACGATCCAAATGATCCAAATACCCTTGCATCTTCTGCACTGGTGTTTGAAATAGTTTGTCATTACGGAAGTCCAAGATACGTATTCAGAGTCCATCCTACCCACAAACTCAATGCTAAGCAACTTAAGCTAATGCTGACTGAAGCAGTAGTCACTATTACTTCAAAAGGTTGAACATTGATTTCAGATAACTGTGGTACTAACCGTGGTGTTTATATATTGATGGGAGGGCCAGGAAACGTCACCATAATCCATGATGAAAAATCTTATGAGTTGTTTTTGGTGTACGATTATGTCCACATTTACAAAAATATAAGAAACAACTGGCACACAGAGACTTGCAAGGAACTATCTTTCACTAAAGATGGAAAAGACTATCTTGCTTGTTGGGCCGATATTGTTTCTCTGTACGAACAGGACAGAAAGTCAGATATCCGTCTAACGAAGCTATCTCAAACGGCAATCCATCCAAAACCACTTCAAAGACAGAGCGTTCTATTAGTTACCCGGGTTTTCAACGATAAGACTGTTGCTGCATTCAAGGCATTAAAAAATAAAATTCCCTATAGTGAAGGAACAGTCGTCTTTATTCAGATGGTTGTTGACTAGTTCAAAATGTCCAACATCAAGGATAGTTATGGGGAAATACGACATCGCGATGATTTACTAGCACCATGGAAACTGTGCATCGTTTAAGAAATTAAGGGAAATAGTCGATGTTATCTCAACTTGAAAGTGTACTGGACGAACCCGAATTAAATCACTTACAAATTACACTGCGAATGCTTTCAAGAACACAACAGTTTTCAACATCCAGGCAGCTGAGTATCTTTTTAAACAGTATTCCTTTGAGTACATACTTTCTGCTGTTTTCTCACAGGATCCTCTTGAGAAGTTTTTTGGACGAGCCAGACGAAGTGGTGGCAACTTTTACATAGACATAGTTGATGTTCTTGCTGTCACAAAGATACAAATACTCCATCAACTCCTTAAATTTGATTTGCTTCCTGATCCTTGTGCCACACTAAAATGCCCCAGTTGCACTGAAAATATTCATCCAGATGATATTGATATTTTGTATAGCATTTCTCTTGTCAACACATTAGAGCTTCTTCACTCTAATAGCGAACGAAAGCATAAAACAATATATATTGTAGGGTATATCACCAAACAAGCTAATTTTCAGCAGGACTCAGATGTATATCTATCATCAGAGTACATTAATGAACTTAATCATGGAGGATTGACGCTTCCGACAATATCGACAGTTTTTTCGTTCAGAGTGGCATGTACTCTCGACACTCTAATTGTCGGGCAGTCTGGAACAAGCGTCCACCCTGGAAAGTTTATTCGAGTTAATAAGCGTCCAATATGTAATAAGCATCCACCCTGGAAAATCTGATGAATATTAATAAGCCTCCACCATGAAAAAAGCGTCCACCCTAAATTTTGAATTTTTAGGTTTCTTAATTGTTCGACTGGTAGAAATGGTTAGGAAAAGAAAGAGAAAATGCCTTTGTTACATTAAAACATGATAACTTTAACAAATATGAAAACTTCAACAAATATTTTCTTGACAAAATAATAAAGATCACAAAGTTACATAAAACATTCCTCGTTGTGATACCATTGTTTGCACATAGTCCACATCCGAGTCATTCATTATCTGATTCTTCGTATTGCTTATTACATTCGGCACATATATTGTCGTCCTTGGGTTCCTTTACGACATGTCCGCATCGCTCATCAAATAAACACTTGAGCAAAAAGAACAATATATGAAGACATTGTATTGTAAGATAAAGTTCACGGATGGAATAAACGTCCACGGTGGAATAAACGTCCACCCTAGAATTTTATTCAGGAATTAATTAGCGTCCACGCTCTAATAAGCGTGTCCAGGGTGGATTCTTTTTTCGTGAAGAATAAGCGTCCATGCCCGTCAATTAGAGAGTCGAGAGTACACTCAAGATTCAATCACGTCTCCGAGATTACGTTGCAGATCATATTTGAGAAAGCTCCTTGGCTTGATACATGCCCCAGTTGCAGAAAATGAGATTGCTTGCCGAACATTAGCTAATGTTTTGATGAAAGCATTTGTTGTCGCTAATAGTGATCGTGAGAAAACTCAAGGATGTCTTAGAAGAAAGGAAAAACTGGCTGATAAAAAATGAAAACACTTTTTTCTATTTGTGTATTATGTGTACTTATAGAGTGTTTTATTAGGAATAGGTATAATGCCATTATAATATCATTATGGATGTCGACGAAATTACTTTGAAATTACTTTGAATGCACATTGAAGCAATGTATATAGAGGCCAAATTTAGCCAATTAAGCCCACTTAAGCCTAGAATATCTATTGGAAATATATATTATTACATAATGATATACAATCAACACAACTGTCTAAGAAAAGGGTACGTGGAGCCCAATTTTAGCTTTTTTGGACTCAAAACTTCAGCTACTTAAGCCTACTTTTAAGCCCGTATTTTTTTATTGAAGAAAAGTTGAAATACATAATGGAATTATATTTTTATGATAAAAGTCAGAAAAATAACTGGAAAGATATAAAAGAAAGTTCAAAGAAAACATTTCTGCCCATTTTTGACACCAATCTTCTATTTTTAAGCCACTTAAGTCCGGCTAAGCCCAGAAAATGTTACTCATATTAAGTCTTAAACATGTAATGGTATTATATTATCAATATTACTAATATATCATTCTTTAAAACAACTCTTAATTGAGCCGACGAAACAAAATATTCAAAAATCTAATTTTCTGCTTTTTTTTCTAACTTTAGAACCGAATTTTTAGCGGTTTAAGCCCACTTAAGACAAGCTAAAGCCGTGTAAGCCCAATAATTCTCACTCTTTATGTTTGAGAGGTGTTTGAACTGGTGTTTTATTATGTTTTGAATTTCAAAATATCATGTTTAGTTGTTTATGGGTGCTTTTCTCCCTATTTGGTCAATTCGGTTTATAACTTGGGTCATAATGGATCATTATCTCTTAATTACCAAATAATTATCTAATAATTCAGTGAAAAAATGAAGTGATTTTATTCATTTTTTAGAAAGTTATAAGGTTTAACTCCAATTGACCCAAGTTTGAAATACCGAGCATAGAGTCAGCAGTCCTTTCTTTAATATGTTATATTATGAGTAGTGGAAATATAAAAATAACACAATTGACCTAACTGTGATCTCTGCATAAATTTTCGATTGAATTTAATTAAGCAAATTTTGGACATCTTTCTATCTCTCTCTAATATTGCTATATTGAGTCATATTTATATCATATATTTAATCATCTAAGATTTTTTAAACACCAGTAGATCTTTAAAACTCTTTATATTTTACATATTACAGCATTCTTCTCGTGTGTGTTTTTGCAGTCTGCTTATTTGGAAACAAACAAATATATTAAGTTTTAAAGTGGTTTCATTAAAAAATACTACCTTCTGATAACTCCTTGTTTTAATTATTTCTATTGTATTTCACTCAGGTGTCTTTTTGTTGTCTATATAAATATAGTTTAAGTTTACTTGGAACAATCTGTTTGAAAAAAAGGACACGAGATTAAGGTTATTCAAGATTTGAGGAGAATTTCAGAAATATCGAGTCTGTATAGAGATCATCAAGGTGAAGGAAACAAGTACATCAATCTTTGGAAAAAATAACGTAAAAATTAGAATTTGAGGACTCACGGAATTTCTTTAAAGTATATTTCCTTCCAGTAACCAAACTAACCCAAAGTATTTCATACCATTAATCGCCCAGCATAAGTAAACAAATAAGTAAACATACCCATGGAGAAAACATTTTTCTTTATTGTTCGACGCCTTATACCAGTCTTCGGTTTGGCAAATGTCAATAAGCTGCAAGAACCTTGCTATAGGTATCGATGGGCCTATAGCCTTATCCTTTAGTAGATCAGTTGACACCCTTTTTACAGTAACGAGGATTATTTGCCAACATAATACTCTTATCTTTTGCTGATTGTTATAATGCTAATATAACCTAAAATCTCTCCTTTGACTTTTTTTATTTCAGAATTATATAAATTTTCAGACTCAACAGACCCTCTTTGTCGGCACATCCTGTGGTATTTGTACAATAATACTTAACCAGGCACGTATTATGGCTGTATTGTAAATAACCCGACTTTATATCGGCGCGATATTTTTTTAAGAGAGTTAATGAGCCAATCGGTTCATGTTGTCTACTCGCAAAAAAGCTCATAGTTCATAGCTCATAGTTCTTATTTTCATAATGAGAAAATTGATATACTTTCTGCTATACATTGAGTCAACATTAGCAGCAGCTTTCTTTGATCACACATGCCACTTTTTTTTAATGTTCTTTCCATATTACCGCGTTACTTAACAGATTTAGTTGTAAAATTGAGGATCGTTGGCTCAGTGGCTAAACCAAATGTTCCGCACGTGCGACCCGGCTTTGATTCCCTTACAATCTCGTAATTTGGATTAGTAGAAGAAACACTGAATTGGTGACAACAACAAATTTACTTTTACATATAACATAATACTTTTATCTAACCCATAAATATTATTCTTTACTGACATCCAAACCAGGCAGAAAGAGAGCAGAAGCATAAATCTAACCAACAATAATGATTTTTTTAAGGGACACTGGATATCGCACACAGCCTTACATTCCTTATCTTCGATCCATATTCGGATCAAGGGGAAGGGAAAGGGGACTCGAGCCCCAGTTAGGAACACTAAGCTTATTTCAATTTTTCATTGAACTATGAAGCATAAATTCTTAAATCCGAAAATGCGTCCCTGGTCCGCCCCTGTCGTCCAATAAAACCGACGACCGTTCGACGACTCAAAACTTTGAAGCACATTGTCTGATGCCACTATTCTATTCTCAGTTCAGAAAAAATGATAATCTAATGTGAACAAATTCACTTTGACCAAGTCAACAAAAGTCAGTAGCAAGTAATTTTAACACATTTTTAGACGGAATTGGGTGCTACAAACAATGCATCTCTTTTGGTCTAACAGTCTGCGTAAACTAATATCGTGCCTATAATTTATAAAATATGTTTACCTTAAGACGGTAATAAAATTCACTAAAAATTCCGATGTTTAGACCTTTCTTTTAAACAACTGGAGTACGTCAGGTCTATAGTTTGATGTCTTTAAAGCTCTTCCTATCGCACAATTTCTTACTTTTTCAATGTGAACTGTAATTAATTGTTGCCTACGCCTACGTACTAACCGAATAAAAAGTGTTTCCCATGGTATTTAAAAAGAAATTAAAATAGATTTATACTCCAATGAAAATAGATTTCAACCCCTGGTTTAAGATTTATAGAAAATTCAGCGCTTTAAAATATGTTCTATTGTCAACAAAATGCCAACTCTTGTTAATAGATGATGTTTTATAAATCAAATTACTAGAACTATGATTTTTACTTATTTCTTTAATTTTTTCTATTTTTGCCTGAAAATTCTTTATTTACCCTATTCCACACACGGGGTTCTAGTGGTGGTTTTCGTTTGATATTGATCGATTTGATAATAAAATAAATAAACATATCACCATATCCCTGGTTTACGCTTCACAAGCTAGAATTAAAGTCTTTTTTGTTTTGTTTTACTTGCTCAGCATATCTTGTAAGGGCGTTTAATTAGAGTGTTGCACATAGAGCAGCTCCATCTGGAAATTAGATTATTAAGATAGATATTATCATCATTATTATTATTATTCTAGGAAGTATGGTTGAATCGATCATAGAATTATCATTTTATTTAAAAAATGTAATAAAATATTTTGAATCGTTTGACCAAGGCTCGAAAACGCCCTGCAGCGCTTTCTTGCAAGAAGATCCTGTCCTTCGCAGGAAGGTCGATCCAATCCGCCATAAAAAAGTTAAATGAAACCAATCAAAGCAGTTACACTAAGTTAAGGTTGCACGGCTAGCATAATGTGGGTATGGGTAAGCATTTGACGTTTTTTGATTATGAATTTTACCCAGATAAAATTTAACTTTGCAAGAAGAAAATTCTGTGCTTGCAAGAAGAAAAGCATTTTGTCGCACACTGCGGTTGTCCCTTTATAACAGAAACATCTTATATCAGTCGTTTTTATTTGTTTATATATCTAATTTAGACATGGATGGAAAACGGTATTGATGTAAGATTATGTGCAGGTTTAATAAGTTAATATCAAACATACCAATGTAGTATTTAGTATTTATAGTCTACAGTTAGTGACTGAAAACACTTAAAACACTTTGCCTTTCAAATTCGCCATATTAGTGCACCACAGAGCGTGTGTGTGAAGATAGAGAAGAACATCTAAGACGAGTTATATCTTGTTTTTCTTTGATTTTTCTTATTGATTTTTGGTTCCATTAGTTCACTCACATGGTGGTAGCATCATATCGAGTGACATCACTATTACATTCCGAAACAGACGAATTGATTTTTTTCAAAATAGAAACTAAAATTTTAAAATAAATGCTAGAAAAAATTCAACTTACATTATATACAAAGCCGTTACAAAAAAAATATATTCACAATCTTATCTAATATTATCTATCTCTTTCGTCAATGTAAATGGATAGATATGTCAATATTTTATTACAGTTAATACGTTTCTAGGAAGCTTTAGATCATATAGCTAAAACAACAAAAAAGTATGAATTTGCTGCAAAAAAACATTTTTTCTTGCGTCTCGGCAGCAGTATATGATATACACAAATTATCATAACGAAACTATTAAAAACCTTGGGCCATGAGGGTTAACGCTTGGATTGTGTTTGAATACAATTTCCATTTATCATTTTTTATTTTTTATTTCGGTTTCAAAAACAATCTATGTATTGCAAGGGAAATAAAAACTTTGCTGCTATTTTATTTCGGATATTACAACCAACTAGGGTATCCGACTAGAGTAACTACGAAGAATTCTTATATACACAAATTGATTAAGAGCCCTTTGAATTTTGATGATCTAAATGCTGACCTTAAGGTGGATTCCCCGTAACCAAACTGATTTTTGAAGTTTATGTTATTTCTCAATATTATTTTTCGCTATTTTGCCTAGTTTTTAAAATGGGCTCAACTTGCTTGATACCATGTGTG
>JAUKPT010001351.1:5262-15573 GCA_032273505.1 Nanomia bijuga
GAATGAATGAATGAACATTTAATGAATGTTTATATACTGAATGAATGAACGAATAAATACGCTAATAAACGAAAGAACAGTACTGATAAATAAATAATAACATAAGGTGCATTCAAAATCCTTGAAGTTTCAAAACCCATACGTAAGTAGTGTACACAGTTTCCCTATTACTTTAGATGTGCTCGTTAAAAACAACATCATCACCATTGATCATTTCTTCATCGTCAAGTTCATCAATTTCATCCTCCAACCGTCTTGTTTTCAACTCGTTTATTTTACCACCCAAATTTATGAATTGTCTTGTGAGGTCTTTATCTGTATTTTTCACTTCTTTCAGTTCATTTTTTAGTTTGTCTAACATATCATCAATGCGACCCTTCTTTTCAGTCCATGACAAGTCACTCATATTGCTTTTGTCACCCATTTTAATTTTCTATACCTGAAAATAAAATCAATATATTATACATCCTGAAAATAAAATCAATGAACTGAAAATAGCAGGACACTTACTGGTTCATTTATATGTTATGTAAAAGAGAGTTTACAGAAATAAATTTTTGCTGGGTTTGCGGAGGTTTTAACCAACATTAAGCAACTTTCATACTTCATCTTTGTTGAAAATATATGATCCTTTTAGAAAAAGAATTTGTAATTTTTCCTGGTACATTAGTGAAGCTGAGCCCCACCCAAGTTGTAAAATATGGGTTTGAGAACAATTTGTGACTAGATTATCGTTTGGTAGGCATATGTAAGTCGAAATCATAGTATAATCAAAAAAGAATTTGTTGACCCAGTATACATGAACATTTTATCAAAAGAAAGGAAAAAAATTAAGGCCAGAGCTAATATACACACTGTGTACCTAATACTACTGTGTAACTTGCTATTAAATTGAAAGCTTTAATGTATGAAACTTCCCCCAACTTATTTTTTTCCTTTCCTTCACTGGAAAAATGAAAACAGATGTTGTTTGCAATCTCCATAAAATATAAAAAGAGAGCTATTTTAGCCGCCTTTCATTTATTCACAGCGTGTGTTTATCACACGATTTATCTATATTGAGAAAATTTCTATCTTCACAAACAAAGAAACAAATTATGTCAGCGGCGGATCTGGAGTGTCTTCAGTGTCTTCATGAAGAAACTCATTTTTGATAAGAGTAATATTTTTGAGCAGTTTTTTATAATTTAAGACTAAGTTGGCCCGAAATATTGTTTAACAGGGTTCAGGATGAGGGCGAAGTATGAGGGAAATGAAGGAAAATAGGTCCTGAAGTATGTGTTTCCATGCGTTTTCAGTGTTCCAATTTTAAACATTTCCCACAGCATGAGGTAAATATCACTTTTGAAGACACTCAGAAATTGGACCAGATCCGCCACTGCCTCAGTCGGGAATATCTATGTAAATGAATGAAAATGATATTAAAAAAATGATTATTACTTACCATGAGGTAGCTTTGCAATTCTCCTAACACGTTGTTTAATTTCTTTAGTGCGCATGAAACGAAGCCATCTTCATGAAAGAGTGTCGCCAAACTGTCAAAGTTGTTAATCAGGGAGCTAATGAAAAAATTACATAGAATGCTGTTACAAGTTTATAAGACATAATTAAGAATTTTGAAGAATGGAGGAGATGATACCCCCAAGAACATTAAACAACAAATTGAAAAAGATTAAAAATGGTTAAAAACTGAGAAAAGCCTGAATCAAAACAATGCATATAAAAACTTAACTTCTTGATAAAAATCTTAAAACTAGTTAAAAAAAGAAAAAAAGAAAAAGTGTCATTGGCAATGTAAAGAGAGAAGAGAGGTCATTCAACTTCTAAAAAATCCTTCATTCAAAAAACTGCACCAAGCTGCAACAACCAAACCTGATAATAATTACCCGACTGCATGGCTGTATGCTTTACCAGTCTCTACCACTTGAGATGAAATTTTGATAAGCTAAAAAAAATGAAAAAAGTAATTGTAAATAACAGATTTAAAATTTCTGTTAGTATCTCGCTAAATGAATTAATTGGCTTTTTCGTGGATAGTAATACTATAAATCAAAATCTCGAAAAAAGAAGACCTCTCGACTGTTTGAATAATAATATTTCCAATAATTTTCATGCAATTGGTAACTTACTTTTTCTAAGTGAGCTTCCAGTGCATGAATAGAATGTTCCTGCTCTTCCAATATTGTCCTATAAGAAAACAATAAAATGAAAATAGTCTTTTCTTGTGTCAAAGACTGACCAACGGGTGTTTTGTCCCAAGTTAAGGTGTCATGATAAATTAGTTGTTGATACGATAGCAGTTAACAGTGATGACTTTTAAATATTCTCTTATCAAAAGTTGTTAGTAGGTTTTGTGTGGGTTTTGTGTGGGTTTTGCGTGGGTTTGTTATGGTTCGATGTGCTGGACGCTTTTCACATCAATCTAGCAATACTCAATAAATTTCCAATCGCAGCCTAATTTTCGAGGATACCAAAGGTAATTTTTGATTATTTTTGAGAATTTTGTTTTTTCAAAAGAAATTCCAGGAGTAACTTTTCAATTTTCTGAGATTTTCAGAGATTTCAGGAATAAGTGGCTACCCTGATTAGCAGGGTCATCAGTTTAATCAAACAACTTTCTGGCCCTTCTAAACAGGAAGGCTGAAAGCTCATACACAACTTGTAACACATTTCAGCAAAACCAACTATCACAAGACAACCGGAAGTATTGCTTTTTTAGACACTCAGGAGAGCTTAAGCCTATTCTAAATACAATAGATGAATGGAGGAGTAGGGAATTGACTATTCTAGTTTGTTGAGATGTGTTTGATAATGTAATCCCTTTTTTCTGCTTATTTAAAACTTTAATATTGTATATTTTAGATCTAAACACTGAAAAAGAAGATCGTAAGATAGAAATGATCATATGAAAAATGTTGTCATCAATTAACAATGTGCAAAGAATGATAAAAATAAAGAAATGAAAAAAACTTTTACCTGAACTTTGGTGAATCTTTGAGACACTCTCCAAAATCAAGCCAGGGCTTCATTATGATTTGTTAGTGTGTTAAGATTAATTATGGTTATATATTTCTTAGTATATTTCTAAACCCAAAATAATAATAACAAGGATTAGGTACAAAATTGGCAAATTAGATTGGTTATAATAAGATTGCACTATAAAGATTATCTGATTTAGTGTCACTCAGATTACATGACAAAACAAAAAATAAATATCATCTTCATCATCCATCAGGATCACAAAGACTAATTAACAGTATACCAACCAGTCTTTGTGAACTAACAGATAGTCTGCAAATTTGATCATTTGATTTTTTGTTGATACTGAAAATATTTTTTAACAAATTAATAAGATTTTTGATGATGTAACTTTGAACCAATCAAATGGCAAATTTTACCACAATTTGTAGACAATTCCTAAGAAAATAATATTTTTTTATAAGAAGGCCTTAATTTCAGCTGAGGCTGGCTGAGGCTGGATGTCCTTAGCCTCAGATGTTCTAGTAGCCAATTCTATGAAAACTTCAAAAAAATACAGAATAGCAAGCCTTTTCAAAAGACTGTCAACACTTTCAAAATTCAGTAAATTATCCTTTTAGATCAGGAGTAGAGCAAAGTTGAAATAGTTTATCTTTATCTTCTATATTTTAAATCAAAATACCTTTTTCTTGACTTACACTCAGCCTTGGCATGTTCTTATGACGTTCTTAAATTTGAGCCAATCTCAGCCTGAAAGATCTTACAAACGAGGATCTTATAAAAAAATATGTACATTATTATTAAAACATTATGAAATAAACTGTCTAACTATCACTTTTAAAGCTAAATCCTTATATAAAATTATACTATACGTTGCTTAGTCCCTGGTATATATGAGAACTAGAATGAAAAATAAAAACATATATGTATAATTAACAAGCAGTCTTGTTTAGCTAGTGAGATGAGAGTATAGTTCATTGTACTGACAATAAACAGACAATTCCCAAACGATGTGTATATCCTCTATTATTATCATTAAAAAAGTCATCACATGAAAATTCTAAATTTCATAAATGATGCAAACATTTTGACTTTTGAATTTGTACTGCATATTAAATGCATAATGTACTATGTGAAAATCTGATATGTTATCAAAATATATCATAAATAATTAAAAGCACAATGACAATCAAAATGCATAGTTACGAATTATAATAAGTAGAACAAATTAAGATCATCTCAAAACTTTTTCTAGTAGAAAAACTTTAAGTTAAATAAGAATTCACAAACTTAAAGGCCAGTGTGGAATACACTGTTTTTGTACGCCGGATATGCACTGGCGTAGTTAGAGAGGTGTACGCCTGTATCAAAACTTTCTATTGTTTGTACTTTTGTTCTGCTGTTTTAAACGCTTTTTAAGAGCCTTGGTATTTAATTTGATATAAGCTATTCCAGTACGCCTGGAAAAAGGCTTGTATACACCGGATATATCCACCGAAATACCCTTGGATTCCAGACCGACTATAAGGTACAAAATTAAGAATTTTCTACAAGTTATGGGTAAAATTGCCATTTTATTTTATTTTATTGGTTGAAAATTATGTCATGAAGACTCTTGATTGGTTTACCTACAAATATTTACATGAATTTGATGTTTTGTTTTAACTGAAAATGCTTTAATTCCAATTCTAAGCAAGGGTAGATATTAATATTTCAGGTTTACATAAAAAATCAACAAAAAATGTGAAAATATATTTTCAATCCCATCCCCAAGAAAATTGGGGATGGAATTCACTTTATCAAAACTGGGGGTGGATAGAATTCATCTTTTTGGCCAGAATATCAAACCTTGATTATGAGGAAACCAACCAAAATCGTGATGATGTAATTTTCAACCATTAGGGCCAGTATATCATATAGAATCTTTATTAAAACTCATTTCAAAGCCTATATGGTATTGATACAGTAAAAATACTTATTAAGAAGGATATCATTATTAACTGGACATTTTTTGAAACCAGCATGTGTAAATCCAGATTTCGAATTGTCCAAAACCTTCTTTGACCACAGGCAGACTGAGGTCTGGATAAACTTAAATAATAGTATGTGAAGAAGATAAATGCAGTATATGTGCAGAAAAGAAATAGAAAATTATCCAAAATATATTAAAAATCAAAATCAAATAATATCAAAAAAACATCAACAATACTCAGTTGTTAGAGAGAAATATCATCAATAGAAGTTTGACATCAGAATGTTTATAACGTTCCATTGCATTATATAATTACCATAACCATTTATCAAAAAATTTCAAGCAACATGATGATAATTTCCATTTTCAAACAGTAAATAAACAAAACTATGCTAATGACAGAACAACCATAAGAAATAATCAACATGAAAGAAAGAAGGAATAAACAGTACAAGTGTGTTATTAAAAACCCATATTGTACACGAAAACAATATCATGCAAGATTTACCACAAGGATATAAATTTGTAAACAAATCCACCATCATTTTTATTGTTGTTATTTGATCAAATTTCACTAAATAAACATCTTTTACCTGAGATACAGTATGTAGCTTGAACAAAATGATAAAATTTCAATATTTTTGCAACCAACAAATACAGGTTGGAGAATCACTGAGAAAACTACATGTACAAAAAAACGAATCATCATCGAATTTTAGTAAATCAAACAGGTTTAACAATAAATTTTCATCAAAATAAACAGTTGAAAGTTTGAGATATTATAATAAAAGCAATTTTTTCCAATTAAGCAATACAACACTGCTTGTAGATAACAAAACTGCTTGTATAAAAAAAAAATTCATTTAAATTTGATAATAATAATTATCATCAACAACAACAAAAAGTGATCATTTATCAAGTGTATCATCAAATTCCAGTAAAAATATAAAAACATTTCAACTATTACATACACAAAAGCAATCCACCTATGCCATTTTCTCAAAAACCTATTTAAAACAACAAAAAAACACTGTAAGCGAAAGAAAAACAAACCATACAATAAATTTGATTTTATCCTACGATTTGATCAGAACAATATAAAATGAGCTGTGCTAGTCTTTATAAATGATCATGAAGGAAAATAAAAAGAAGGGAAGATTCAATATAATAAGATTAGTGAAGGACTTGAAGTTTATCTGACAAACAGATTAAGGGATTGTCTGCAAATTGACGTTAAATTTGTCATTCCATTGGTTGAAAATTATGTCATGAAGATTTTGATTGATTCACTTCAAAATGTCATCATTTGATCTTTTGTTGATACTAAAAAGGATGAAAATATATTTTTTTAACAGACCAATAAGATTCTTGATGATGTAACTTTGAACCAATCAAACAGCAAATTTTACCACAATTTGTAGAGAATCCCTAACAATTTATAATGCTGATCACTATTGATTAAATCATTCTCCATTTCAACAAATACTTCTTAATGTACTTGATATATTTTGTAATTCAGATTAAAAAAAAAGAGTCTCAATTTTCTGACCATCTACAGACTAGCCTTAAAAAAAACAAGCTACACAACAAAACTAAAAGAATCCTAAGATTAGGGGAAAATATTTAAGTTTCAATTATTAGGTGAAATTTATCTCTGTCTAGATCAAACAAACAAAGTAAATTTTTCTTCCTTTAAAATGATTTAAACAAGTAATTAACGCAAGCAAATCTATATAATTTGAATCTGCTTCGTATTCTAATTGGAGAAACAAACAGATCCACAATATACTCAAAAAATAGCTATCAATGCAGAATAAACTGCTCAAGAATTGTACCAGTGGCCATAAGGGGTTGTCTACAAATTATGACAAACCGTTTAATTGGTTGTAAATTACATCATCAAGAATCTGATTGGTTTATCAACAAATATTTTCATTATTTTTAGCGTGAACAAAATATCAAATGTTGAAATGAACAAATCAGATTCTTGATGATGTAACTTTCGACCAATTAAACAGGAGATTTAACATTGGCAGAAAATCCATTAACTTCATCTTCTTTATATCCTCTTCATGGTCAATACAATCAAAATAACAATAATTGTCCAAAACTAAAACTAAAAAATTGTACAATTCCTAAAACAAAACAAAAACGATCATATGAATAGAGCTTAATAAAGCCCCTGGTATCTTTCCTGAAACAGCATTATTCTTTAGTCACCAGCTGACAAGATATCAAATATACTTCATACAATTTTATAATAACACATTTCATCGAATCTACACCACCAACAATCAATATATTTCTTTTAATGGTTTTAATGGTTGATTTCAAGATGTCATCATTTGATAATTGTTAAAGTCAAAAATGATGATATAAATTTTAGTGAACCAATCAGACTCTTGATGTGACATTGAACCAATCAAACGACAAATTTTACCATAATTTGTAGACAACCCCTTAATAAACCTCAATCAATCATACACAACATTAATGACCATATATATAATTAAAAATAATTCCCATACTGTAATACTTATTAAATGATGATTTCACTGTGTTCATCTATCATCATCAGCTATCAGAGTTGAATAAATACTCAACACTATAACAAAGGCTTTGTGTAACATGATCAGCTATATAATTCCACCAGCCAGGCAAGATCCTAACAAAAACCTGTCTAGCAAATAATGAAAATAATGATACACAAAGCACATATTATACTTGTCGTCATTCTATAAGAGTTATCTATTAGAGTATAAAAATATTGATGTAAAAATATCCAAGTAGACACAAAGAAAACAAGACATGGCGGACGTGTTCACCAGAAATGATCAAATTGTTACATCAGTACATATTTTTATTATGCTAGTGTCTTTAATGTCTAAGATAAGTGAGTGTTGATATCACTCTTTGAGGTATAAATTGTCTTTACAGTAACAGAAGTCTCATATTCTCATCATTTCTCAATTTTGTTTTATTTGAATTCAAACACAACACAAAAAATGACACTTTTATAACACATCATTTTCTTTTATAAACTTGCGCTTAAGGGGCATCAATTTGGTTAACGCTTCTTCCGATTGCAGGAAGGTTACGATATAAACAATTAACTCTTCTGGGACCTGGTGAGAATTCCAGCATAGAAACATCATTGCTCTGATGCACAAAACCGTATGCTAAGATGTTGTTATTGAGCTAACCCTACTTCCCCTCACCGGAGAGGATCTTTCCAAAGTCAGAACAATTACAGGAGATGAAGCTCATTTGGACGTTCAAGTACGAGGCTTCTGGTAAACCGGTCAATCTGCATTTTTTGACATAAGGGTGGCCATTAGCGAAACTACATGCAAGCCAGCACCTCAAGAAGTGCTTTGAAAGTAATGAACACGAGAAAAAGAGAGCTTGTAACCAACGGGTTCTAGAAATTGACCATTGATTGTTCAGTCCTGATTTTTTCAGTAACGGGTGGCGGGTGCTGCCTTTTTGATATCCCTATTTTTTTTAATCCAAATATCTCAAAAACGAAAAAAGATATTGAAGTACAGTTTTTTGCATTTGTTTGTGTTTATTGAGTACTTCAACTTGTGAAAATATTGAAAATGAGTGTTCTTCCTTTTTAAGTCATAATGTTCTAGACACTTCAAGCGATTTGTGTGTTTGTACACTTGAAAGTGAATCAACTGAACATTTCTTGCTCCACTGTGTACATTGCACTCAATACTGAGAATTTCATTAATGAGCACAACAAATTCAATTTTACTGTTAAATGTTTTAGAAATAATCTCAAGACGTTCATTTAGTAAAATTAAATTTGTATGGTCATAAAACTCTTAAATTACTTTGAAAATAAAGTTATTATTAAAGCTACTAAAACGTATATTAAGGCCACATTTCACTTCCCTACTTAACCTTGTCCTTCTTGCTTGCAACTGTAACTTCTGTTCCAAATCTCTGAAAAAATTTCCTTTTTTTTGCACCTCATTGTTTCTGTTTTTAAATTTCTTTGTGCGTCAGTGAGATTAGATATTTTATCATCTCACTGATTTGAGTATTGTTATATTTGTGTCAAATCTATTATTTTATCTTATTATTCTAAAGAATAAATGAAAAAAATAATAAAACATCTAGACTGTCGGAGGAGATGGCAAATTATAGATAATTCAATCTTGCGATTGGTTGGAAATTACATTATCAAAATTTTGATTGGATTTAATTTTTTTCCAAACTTTACCTAAACATCAAATTGTGACATTTTAAGAAATCATCGAGAATCTGATTTGTTTATTAAAAAATATTTTCATTATTTTTAGCAAATGATCAGATTTTTAATGATGCACAATCAGATTCTTAATGTGGTAATTTTTGACCAACAGCAGATTCACCCAGGATTTGTAGACAATCCTAAAGAGGAAAACACAAGAGCTAACACACTTCTACCAATACACCAATTCAACATGTTAGGCGCGTAGGCTTGGACACCAACTGATGGGGTAAAACAATTATAGTCCAATATATTTTTATGGACTTAATAGAAAATCTTAAGTGTAATTTAATTGAAAGTATCATGTTTAAACAATAATTCAAATATCGTGTCGATTTATCATAAAAGAATAATTAATCAATCTTATAAATAAAAGAAAAAATGTTAGACAGCTCTATGAATATTTGATGAGCTTCTCTTGTAACTAATCGTGGTTTGTTGTTACTTCAATTGATGCCTTTTAATACAAATATCTTGTTCAGTATAATATCTTTTGTTTTACAAGGCAGGTGCGACTTTACCCACCAAACATTAAACATGTTTGGTGTATACTTTAAAACATTTTCCTTCTATTTTCCTTCCATTCTATTATTCATATCCTCTCTTAAGCCTTCAATGACATATAAAAGATATAAAATAGAGATGGCTTGATTTTGGAAAAACTCATGACAAAAGAGTTTTGCTTGATGTAAAAAACAATCAATGAAGTTAACATAAAAGATGTCATAAAAAAATATTTTTAACGTAATAATTCAAGAAAGTATCAATAATCTATTTTTTTCTATTTCTTTCTCTCTCTTTTTCATATCTTTCCCCCCTCCCCCAGAGTGGACATCAATATTTTTCAACATTATTCAACAAAATTCAACATCATTCTCGACAAAACTCAACATCCTGTGGCACAATGTAAATGCCGAATTTTGTCGAAAAAAGGTCCTCTCTGGGTAAGAGATTGTCTACAAATTGTGGTAAAATTTGCTTTTTGACTGGTTCAAAGTTTTACATCATCAAGAATCTTTTTGGTTTGTTAAAAAATATTTTCATAATTTTTAGTATCAACAAAAGATCAAATGATGACATTTTGAAGTGAACCAAT
>JAUKPT010001352.1:0-15566 GCA_032273505.1 Nanomia bijuga
TGGTTCGCACAATAGAGGACTTTCGAATAAGCAAATAATAATTGGGGGTTAGTACCCCCCTGGGAGTGCCCCTTTAACAGGTTATTATAGTCTGTACAAAAAGTGTAGACAGTGATAACTTATTATCAACACAATTCAAGATATTTTCCAAGTTTTTGTTAAAATTTATCAAAGCAATCGCGAGATATACAATTATTAGTAAACTCACTTCAACATAAAAACAAGAATGTTTTTTTTTAACAAATGAAAGTGCATATAAACTTTACACAAAAGAGTTTATTTTTAAACTTCCTGATATTCAATTTTAAGATTTTTTATTTTTTATTTAGTAAATCCAAGTTATGAAGGATTTTATATCAAGGGGGTAGTTTTACCCCCTTCCCCCCATTCCTCTCCGTGGGTTAAGGGATGTCACTGGATTTCGATTATTATTCCTCTAACATTCTTTCCTACTGTTTTACTACCATTATCCCTGTCCCTTTTTACTCCCTTTCTACCCATTCCCAATTCCCTTCCCAATTCCCTTCCATTCTTTTTGAATAACATGAGCTGAGTATTACAATTTATTTAGCCACTTGGGCATTGTTTGGTGAGAATTCTTTGAATTTAGACGTCCGTCCGTTATGCGCTTTTCTCCATAACTAATTAAGACTATAATTAAGCAATTACCATCGAGACAGAAACTAAGAATTTAGTCCAGATTGTAGGAAATTTGATATTTTAAATGTAATGGGTAAATCATTTGTGCTTTAGTTTTTTTTTAACATGCTGCAAGATCATTGATATTTTTCTGATGATGTTGATGATGTTAACAAATTGTTGTATACAATTTTGTCAGTGATGAGCTATTTTTGGTAACTAATCATTTCTTTGATTTTTTGCATCAAGCTTGTTTTTATAGTAGTAAGCCAAGAAAAGTGACGAAGCATGAATTTTCGAGACAAAAAGGCCATTTTCAAATTTTGCATATCATGATAGTTAGTAATGATATCAAACTGGCGCTAGTGATTATAGTGCTGAAAAAAATTTTGGTCTGCCAAATTTGAGAAAAATGGGCCCAATTCCATTTTTAGGGTCTTTATTTTCTCCAGTTTGAATCATTAGATTTTTCTTATTTTGCATTTCATGATAGTCAGTGATGATATCAAACTCGTGCTGGTGATCATATGGCTTAGAAAAAGTGTTATTATGATAGTTAATGATTTCGTAATGGTACTTGTGTTCATAGTGTGAAAAAATGTTTAGTTCAAAATTGGTCCATTTTAGTGTAAATTTAGCCTTAAATTTTACGTTTTTTCCTCTCTCAAGTTAACTTATATTGCACATACTGATTGCATTAAACAATATTCAACTACTAGATGATGTTGCCTTTTTTATTCCTATTCTGGTTTAAAATTGTCCTTTTTTGGTCCAAATTAGGCCCTTGTTGGGTCTAATATCGTTTCGCTAGTTCTTTTTCACCTTTTGGTTGCAATTTTTCTTCATTTTCAAAAATAATCATGTCAAATTAAAGTGCTCCTTGATAACTACAATATGTGTGAAAATTAGCTTAAACGAATAAATACTACACTTTTTGTACAGGCTATAATTAAGCAATTACCATCGAGACAGAGACTAAGAATTTAGTCTATTTTGTAGAAAATTTTGATCTCAAATGTAATGGGTGAACGATTAGTGCTTTAGTTTTTTTAACATGCTGCAAGATGATGACAATGATGTTAACAAATTGTTGTATACAATTTTGAATGTTTCAGGTCTCAACAGTAAAAGCATAGAATAGAGTTGTCAATTTTCTTCACATTCCATTTAAGGTTAAATATTGTGTTTTTGGTGACTTTAATTTTTGATTTCTAGCTATGAAACATCAAGTTTAAAACAAAATGATTTGTATTCAAAAGTTTAAATGAATGGAACTCTTCAAAGATGCCCCATTGCAAAAAAAAAAGAAAAAAGGTTGTCTTTTCGTTTACAATTGAAACATCAAAAAGTTTCACACTGTTATAATATAGGATAATGTCATTTGTAAAAGAAGATGGCGAAACCTTTAAACTCCACTCTTCATGGGGATGTGGGATAAATACTTTTGAAGCAGGGGATGTGGACTGGGTTAATTCATATTTTTCTTTTCAGACTTACATAAAGAGTTTATGTACAGCAGAATGATTAATAGTGGACGTTAATATATATAGTTTTACTTTTATTGTTGAGGTTTAGTAATGAGGCTTCCTTTAATTCTTTTGGATGGGTCAATGTTTATGGAGGGGTATTTTCGGAGGGTATTTACAGGGTTTTCAGGGTTTGGAGTGGTGAGTGGCCACCCTGCTTTCTGAATGTTCACTATTTTGCATCTCTTTAGTATTTCTTTCTTTTTCGTGTGTTTATATCTACTTTGGCTGGTCAAAATCTGCTAAAATTGCACATTACGACTGCTAAAATCAATATTAATATTTTTATGGAAATATTTTTGTTCAAAAAACTTGAATATTTTCTGAATATCTAGACAATTTATCTTATATTGTCGATTGTTTTGGACAATATTCATCCACTATTAATAGGATGTTGTTTTTTTTTATCTCAATTTTCTGGTCCAAATATGGCCCAAATTGAAGCCATAATTGATCCAATGATTATCTTTATAAGTAGTTCTATTCCACAATATTGTGCTCGGTGGATCCAATATCGTTCGACTTGTTGTTATTATCTTTGCATTCAGCATTCAGCATTTCACATTATGCATTCAGTATTCTCCTTTGAAAATCAATTAATGATACTTAAGTTAAACATAGATTAACTTTTCCAAAAACTAAAAGAATAATAATTCTCTTCGAATTCTTTCCTTCTATACTATGTAGACAGTAAACTGAGCCAAGAGTCATTCTCTAAAACCTATGTATACCAAATTTCTCCATAATTGACAAAGCATCGAACTAGTTTTTTTGTTTCGTTAGAACATCATCTGGTCACTTTGAAAGTAAAGGAACTGTGTCAATATAAAAGGCCCATATAAACTTACACTATTATTTTGTCTGATGTATTTGTAAATGAACCAAGTCTCCTAGTGAGTATGCTGATTATATTTGAATAGGTTTGTAATGATCAACAGATAAATCAGGATAGTTTTCATATATCAAGTCGATAACTCGTAAGTTTGTAGCGTTGTTATGTATGTGTACATTGAAATGACCTTAAGATGACATGTTGGATTTTATTTTGTTAGTTACTTTTGTTTTGATTATATTGTTGTATCTTTAAATATTTATTTGTTTACTTTATATAAAGTAATTGTCTCCATATGAGAATGATGAACATTTTTGAGATTTCTGTGATCAATTGCTTCTTTTTTTTTGTTATTACTAGTTTTTGGCAATTTGTTACATGAATGTAAGAAATTCAAGTTGATAGTCTTGAGACAGACAATAGATGCGCAAGTAGAGGCATATTGATTCATATTGAACATTATATTGATGCTAAAAACTTCAATTCTGACAGAATAAATTTTTTATTTGATTTATTTGAAACAATATAAAATAGCTCTAGTTCAATATTTTGTTTTTTTGTCAATGAAGTAAAATATCACCAAATCACCTCCCATCAACTGCTTACCAATTTTTCTAACACAGATTGATACAATTGTAAGGTTCCTGAGATATTACAGGCATCTGAAAAGGCATTTTGTGATAACAGAAGTCCATTTCGATGAACAAAAATGACTAAGAACAAATAAGGATATGAAATTAGGCGGCAAAGAAAGTAATAAGGAGTTATGGTCAGCTCGTCATTTGAGGTACCACATTTCAAATCAATTTTCAAAATTTGATAAACTGAAATCCAAAACCTTAATGTTATTTTTACAATAATTGAAGAGTTCCATGAATTTGACCTTTCGGAAGGCGAGAATAATAAATATTACCCTTTAAGGTCACAGTATGTTTTATTCTTGTAATTCTTTAGGGAATATTTAATTCTAGTTACCTCAACAGTTCTTTTTCTTTTTTGCCCTTTGTGTAGTTCAATCTTATACTTGCATAACATGCAGTTCAATTATTGATGCTTCTACATTATTGTTTACTATCTATCCGCTGATTGATTTGGAAACTTCCAAGTCGCTAACACTTAACCATCTCACCTGTTCTCTGTCATGCTATGTGATTTATACCACAAAACTATTTCTATGAAACCCAAAACAATTCCTAACATCAGTCGATTTCTTATTATTCAAATCATTTTGTATAGATAGTATTTGCCTCGCCTATTAGTAAGAATGTTTCTTATTTTTTCAATGTTAAATGCATTTAGATAGAAAAAGTTAAAATATAACTTTTATGGTGCACTACAGGTGCTGGAAAATCATCAATGCATTGCTTTTTTTTAAGGCTTCTTATAATAACAGTAAAACAGGTGACCTGGTTAAAAAATGTGTTGACAATTTTTTTTGTTTTATCCGGGCTATATTTTTAGATGCCTTTAGATAATTGTTAAAATGTTTCATTCATTAAAACGGCAAACCCTGGGGACAAATTTCTAACGGTTTTAATAAAAAGCCTGTTACATTGATGACATGGATAGAATATTTTTAATACCTTTGCGACCTAAAAGAAATGTTAGAACCAAGGTCTGATTAGTAAAATATGTCAAACGGAAGTGGTATATTCAATTCATTGGAATAAAATGCTTGTTCATTAATTATGCATTTGTCTATTCACCTTCATGAAAGATGATAAAGAATAAAGATGAAGACAGCATGTTCATTCATTGCAGTGTCAAAATGGTACTGGAATTTTTCCAGGTAGATATGACAAGATCGTAGAAAAGATTAATTGATTTTGTCTGATAAATATTGATTTAACATACTGTATAGAAACTGTATAGAAAAGCTTACTTGTAATGAAAATTATTGAACCCACAATTTTATGTATTGCAGTGGTCTCATGGTCCTGGTAATATTTTAGATCAATAGCGTGTGAATATGGCTACCTCATAATAAAGGATTGTGGGATTGATGCTTGAACAAACATTGTAGCAGTCTACTTTCTGATTCATATATGAGCCTTTTTACATATGGAAGTGCTATATACTTAATTTGTTTCGTGACATATTATGTTAATTAGTAATGTAATAGCATAGTCATTCATTTATTTGATTATACTACAAATCTACAATCAAAATATCTCAGTGGAATATCAAACAATGCGTTATTGTTCACGAAAAATCATTGATTAGAAAAATTTCAACAATATGAAAGTCAACAAAAATACTGGCAAAGGTTTGTGGGATTGATGTTTGAACAGACATTGCAGTAATTTTATTTATAAAACTACATCCATGCGCTATTCAGAAATACTGATATAATAAAAATCTGTTTGAAATCAAGAAAGTATTTTTCATTATCAAGAACATATTGAAGTTTCTTTAGCTTGATGTTATGATGATGAATGAATGGAAGCCACTGGTTCATTCATTCAACATTTCCTGGAAATATTTAAGGCAGTGGTCTGAGTAATTCAAAAAAACTACTAGGCTGATACCAAATTAAAAAAGCATAAAATGTAAGAAAATGAGATTCTTGAACGTCAATTTATGACGTTATGATTTGTTTTCAGATTATATAGGATTTATGGTGCCAACTTGATATACACAATAAAAAATTATGGCATGACGATGCATGGCATAATACATTTAGGACACGAGTTGGACTAATATCTACCGAGGCGAAGCCAAGGTGGATATTAGTCAACGAGTATCCTAAATGTATTATGCCATGTATCGGAATGCCATAATTGATTTATCCCCCGCAAAATTATTGAAAAAGAGACAATCAAAATAACAGTTTGTGTAAAGTATCATCTCAATTCAAATAAATTTCGCCATGTTGTTTTGATCGAAAATATTATCATTTCCTTTTCTAAACAATAAAAAAGTTCTCTTCTCTCAATTGTGAATTGTGCTCCTTATTTTATGCACTCATTTCTATTATACATCAGTGCAATTCAGATTAATCACTGAACTATTGTTAAACTAAAGCGTGCAGTCTGATCAAAATAAATTCTCTTGATCATGGAATGTTAAATTTTGAATGTTTTGAGAACCTATTATCTACAAGCGTGACATAATAGTATTATGCAACGCATATTATGGCATGGCAAAAAGTGTTTGAATGGGGGACAAATCTAATTATGGCTTAATGAGGTCAAATGTTACAAAAAACAAAACAATTTATTGATGTTTTTTTATTTTAATTTTAAAAGAATTTTCTTTTTTTCTCAGAGTTTTTCTTGAAAGGTTAAAGTAACCTAGGAAAAAATATGCAGTGTTAGAAAAATTTGGCACTCCTCTCTATATTGTGTTGTGTAAAAATAAAGTACATTATGTGGAGAGGGATGTTGCCAATTACATCTGGTTGAAAGCGTTTTTTTCATTACCAACAAGTTTTTTCTCACTTCCACAAAATAGGAATACTGCCCATCAATTTATTTTTAAAAGAACTTTTAATTATATGCTTCAAGTGACTTAAGTGTATTAAAAAGTATCCTTAAAATTCTTTTTACTAGGTGGAATTATCAGTAATTTGAATGATCTAAAATCCTACAAAAAACATTTCTCTAAATGTTCTCTGGTTTGCTTGGTTTTTCCTTTTTTTCATACCAAATTATTTTCTTGCATGTGCTTCAAACAATCTAAATTGGTAAATATTTATTCAGTTCTGTCAACATTTGAGGTAAAAGTTAATTTTGAACACAATGTAAAGGTGGAGATGAGAGATATTTTATTACATTATTTTGAAAATTCTTTAGAATAAAGTGCTTTTTTTTCTTTTATTTTTCTTAAGATTATACCTTTTCATTCCTATGACCAGTTATTGAAGTAAAAAAACAATTATAGTATACTATTATTGTATACTTCTGTATACTACTTTCTGGCCTCCATGACTAATTTTTCTCTTTTAGGTACATCATAGGTACATCAATCATAGGCACATCTATCATTTTTAAAGGACCTTTTTCCATCAATTTCTAACTACTTTTTTTCTCCCTTATGACCTTAAAACACTTTAGGTTGAAAAATATACGTTGAGAAATCCCTTTTATCTTAATTCTATTTCCCTTTAATGCATTAATCAGTATTCAATCTATTCATCCAGTTAATTCGATTGTTCTCCTTCCAGTTTGTCTCAATAGGAAAACTATATCTTGTTTGTTATAGTTGTATATTGTCTGTTGGATAGGATAATAAATTGATCAGTTTTCGTTTTTTGATGAGTGTCTTAAAGGGAAATGAAAGTAGCCCTTTTCTTTGTATTTTATTCTGTATATCCTCTCTCTTCTTCTCTTTTCTGGATATGTTTCATATTTTTTGTTTATAGTAGGATGGATAAACATAGATATTAGTGTAAGTAGGTTAGGTTTGGTTAGTTTTTTATTATGGTAATTGGTCTATTTCTAAGGGAAGGATTATTGTCACAATGTCCAATCTTCCATTAATGTAGTTTATTTTGTTCCACTTGTCCATGTTTTTTATGATATCTTAATTCTACTTGAAGTTTACAACGTATTATAGAAAGTTCTATTATAGAAAGCTCTTTTTTACACGAGTATATCAATATTTACTTATTTATTTGTCAGTTAGGAAGACTAGGTCAGTAAACGAATGAATTGGATTGGTTTGTATAATTGCATGGTAAGTTAAATCATAAAGAGTTAGTTATTCACACCAAATATCTGGTGTTTTACTTCGAATTCGTTTCTTTGACCATAGTCTCATACACCTCATTTGAATTGTCCCTCTCCCACGAGAAAACACCAGTTTTATACATCTGTAAATAGTTTCTACAATTTTTGACACCATCTAATTAACTTGTGGATTATATTTATGCAAGAAATTGTCAATTATACAAGATATGAGTATGGTAATGAGTAGGACAATTACATATTGCAAAGATGCTGCCCAGTAAATGATATGATACTTTCAGTGTAGTGCATATGGTTGTATGCTATTTTTAATTATATTGCACTATACTTTTGATGTAGATGTAGGCGAAAAATCTATAGAAATGAGAAGAGAAGATCAATAGAATTCTTTGAAGAAGGAGAGGTTTAATCTTATTAGGAAAATGATGAATTTTACATCTAGGAATAGATGTTTTTGTATGCACTTCAAGCTTTAAAAATTTGTTTAAATGAATTTGCTTTTATAGGATGTTTCTTCCTTTTCCTCTAATTTTTGCTTTCTCAATTGAATCATATTTTTAGAATGTTATGGAAACGTGAAACTTTTAAGTTTTGATAATAAAGACTTTACTTTTGTCATGATTTAGAATGTAGTGGATAGATTTTAGATGATTGCACACTAAAAAAAAGTTTTTCTATCAGATTCACAAAACTTTGTTCTATAGAATGGAGGATGAAGTAAACTTATTATTTGTGTGTATGAAGAAATCAAGCATTAGCAGAAAAAAAAGATAACTGAGTGGAAGGGAATATTTCCTCCAATAAGCGTCGCCCTCTTTTAAACGCTGCCCTCTTTTAAGCACCGCCCTATAGATTTTTATCGATATAAGCGCCACCCTCTTTTAAGCGCCGCCCTCTAATAAGCGCCACACCTAGAATCCAATGCAAGGCAGCGCTTTTAAAAAAATTAAGAAAAATAAAGCTGCGGCGAGGAAATACGGTAGGTGTGTATTGATTTTTCACTTAGTAATTGTCGCCAAAATTTGGCTATTTTAGCTGTTTGATTGGTTGGAAATTACATTATCGAGAAGCTAATTGGTTATATTTAATATGTCACAATTTCATGTTATGTTAAAGTCAAAAATGATAAATGATAAGGTAATCTTTAACCAATCAGTCGGCTAAAATAGCCGAAATTTGGCGATAATCCCTTAGCTCGCTTAGCCTTTAGTAGAGATCTCCATGCTGGTAGTGCTATCATAAACCTTTTGAATTGGTGAGATTCATTAAATGACCAATAAAGAAACACTAGTAAATCTACATTCTTCTTTTTGACATTTTGTGGTACATAGTTGCAAGTATATGATAATTCAGTATGGAGTAATTGCCATGAATCAATTATCAGAAAATGATCTTATCGAGACCACTTGTGGTGAACCAAGTGAGTGACATGTTTAAAATTCTAAATGCATAATGATGGTATCAAAGAGTAAATGGATTCTCGACATTTCATGGGGTGAGTCATTTTCTCAACCCATGACATGGTGTTTTGGTGCCTTATAAAATAACAGGGTTCGGAGTGG
Organism: Nanomia bijuga; assembly: GCA_032273505.1. NCBI lineage: Eukaryota > Metazoa > Cnidaria > Hydrozoa > Siphonophorae > Agalmatidae > Nanomia > Nanomia bijuga. The sequence goes on from JAUKPT010001352.1 coordinate 9,248, forward strand.
TCAGGGAAAACTTGGAAACCTTGAAAACCTTGAAATGGTTATATATTTTTAAGTTAGGGGGGAAAATCAGGGAAAGGGTTTTTCTGCATGTAAATTCTTTAACCTTGACATAAAATTAGGTACATTTAAGACATTTCAAATGTTCAAAGGTTTTTCCAATCATGTTCGATAATTTATGTGTTTAATACATATCATCAGTGCTATAAAAATGAATAGATTGTTCATTAATGAATTAATTTTTGATTTTGATATTCTCATGACATTGATAATTTATTATGGATCTGATACATTATTATGGTTGCTATAGCAGATGATTGTCTGAGCGGTTCCAAAATCCTTCCAAAAAATACCTTTTTTTTCAAATGACAACCTCAGGCTTAGTGAGGTTATTTTGAAAGTATAGTGGAATATAATTAAAAATAGCATAGTCATATGCACTACTGAAAGTATCATATCATTTACTGGGCAGCATCTTTGCAATATGTAATTGTCTTACTCATTACCATACTCATATCTTTGACAATTTCTTGCATAAATATAATCCACAAGTTAATTAGATGGTGTCAGACATTTAAACTGATGCTTTCTCGTGAGGAAGGGACAATTCAAATGAGACAATTTCAAAGTAAAACACCAGATATTTGGTGTGAATAACCAACTCTTATGATAACATTTGTAATCCAATTATACAATCCAATGCATTAGTTACTGATCGTAAAACTGTGATCCGTCGGGTCGACCCATGCCATGTGATTAAAATTGGGTAGTCAGTTGGTAGATGACGAAACACTAGGTAGAGCTATAGTCTGCATTAGTTATGATATGCATGACTGTTCCATCGTAAGTGCATACCTTACCTTACCTTACCTTACCTTACCTTACCTTACCTTATACATTTATCAATTATTAATTGTATCAGTAACAACATTTGTTCTGAGAAGCATAAATATTTGAGGAGTATCTAAAATGCAATATAATACTGCATAATACCTGTAACCACATTAGAAAAGCAGCTTTTAAGAATGTCGTGCAATTGACTTGATCCTCATATATAGGATTTAGGGGTATTTTCCGTACTTAGGTAAAATTTCGTAAAAATTGGTTTTAATCATTGAGACGTTTCTTTAATTAGAACCACATCAGTCGACTTTCCTTTTTCGTATATCAAATTGTAGATTTCAAGGTATACATAGATTTGGCTGTGGGATTTTTTTTTGCCTATTTAGGTAAAAATTCGTCAAAAATGTTCATGAGATTTTTGACCACTCTAACGAGAATGAGTGTGACTAAATATATTTGAGGTTTTAGAAAGTCTCGATTAAAAAAATCTATGAAAGCAGTACATAAACAATTATGGGGTACTTTTGACAATTGAATCACATGCCTCCATTATCTGTGGTCCAAGGTCCAACTAAAATAAACATATATAATGAAGACTACTTTCCCAAACTTTGTGTAACATGAGCTTCCCTTAAGTAACAAAAAGTTGCGAGCACAAAAAGTCAAACAAATCATTTATTAATTTAAATATTAATTGCTAGTTTTACTCTGAATAAGGTTTTTCTGAATTTTTTGCCTGACACCTAGAAAAAAAACATTAATTATGCCCCAGCCATCAAAATTCCAAACTCTTATTTTTCCCCTTTTTTTTATGGTAATTCGCAGTGTTTTTTGATACTAACTTGTTAATATGAATGATTGTTTACCTTACAAGGTAAAATTGATAATTATGTGAAAGACTGTAAAATAAATGTGTAAATCATACAAATTATTTGTTTTTTTATTTAGGCTTTTTATTATCAGAACTGAAGTTTTCCATTCATTGTATTGTATCACGACGAGTAGTGTCAATGTTTTTCCACCGACAATTTGAAGAAAACTCATGTGGCTATCTTTTGTTAAATATTCATTTTAGTAAGGAATGAAAAAGAAAAGGATGGAAATTGTTCATATTTTTAAAATATGATAAATTCCTTTTTTGATCATACCTGTCAAAAAGGAACAATAGTAAATCTGTTATTGTATTCCTATTCTCTTAATCATGTATTTGTTTATCAAGATTTCTTGAATAATTGATTAGGATTGCACTTATCACATGATCAACAAATATTTTAATTTTTCTTTTTTGCTGAAATTATTGCATATCGAAATGTATAAAAGAGAATAGTTCATTATTCATTAAAATTTGTAATATAATCATTTTGTCCATATGTGTGTATTGTTATTTTATTTTCTGAAGAATGAAATATCTTCCGATTCAAATGGAAGTCTTGGCATATAGGTTTTAATCTCTCTAAATTTTCGACTTGGATATATACAGGCCATTTCAATGGTTGCCTCGTATTGTATTCTGTATGTGTTTTCCTTATTTCAAGAAAACAGAGAGAAGCAGATCATTTTTAATTTAAACAAAACATCAAATTTTGACATTTGTTATTGAATTGGCTTATTGTTGAAGTATTTTTTTAACCAATCAAATAGCAAAATTAGACAAAAAAAATTGAGAGAATTTCTTCGAAAACTTCTCATTTTGAAGTATTTTTATGGAAGAAAGTTGAAAATTGAAAAAAATTGGGTGAATTTGACTTTTTCTAAAAAATGGATGATTCATTAGATTAGTGCAAAGAAAGTTCAGCATAAAAAAACTTGAAATAATTTTATATCTAAGCTTGTTTTCTGTTTTTTTTTTGAACCTTATTATTTTATGTATTAATCTATTAGTATCTTTTTTAGGGTTAGATATTTTTAATAAAAAAAATTATTGCTTAAAAATAAGATGCAATTGCATGGTTTGTTAAAAAAGGTAAGTTTATTACTCCATTATCCTTTAAATTCATTTTCCATTATTCAAAATTTGGCTAGGCATGGTCTTAACCATTTAAACCTAATGTGTATAAACCACTAACTTAAAACGCCCTCATTTTCCATTACTTTTCAAAAATTTGACTGAATCTAGGTTTATTTAGATGGAATTTCCAAGTCCTCTGATTTTTTAAGAAAGAACTATGATCAAATCCTCGCAGATAATTCGTCTCATCCTATAAAAGTTGATAGAGGATTCATTTAATGCAATCGGGGAAATTGATGATTAATCTTTTTTTACTGCTGCATTCTTCCAAATTATAATGTAAATTTGCCATTTGATTGGTTGACTATTACATCATGAAAATTCTGATTGGTTTATGCTAAAATGTCATTGCATTATTATGATATTCTTACCAAAACATCTCAGTATGGTTATAATTGATTTTTGAATAGCAGTCGAAACGCCATGACAGTGTTTGGAATTTCTTTAGTAAATACAGTTTTCTCTTTGAAATGTTGTATGTGTCTCACACTGAGTAACTGGGTTCGATCTTTTTCATAATAAATGCATAAAATCAAAAGCGACATGGATGTAGGCTGTTTTAGAACGATCAGGTGATCTTTTTTGGATGTATTTTTTGGAAAGGAAGAGTTTATTGGATTTTTTTTGGTTTAATGTATTTGTTGGAATTATTCTATTCATGTTTATAAATCAATGGTTCTAAGATTTGCACCCTCTATGAATGGTTTATAGATTTTTAAAAAACTAAATAAAAATATTTTTCTCTAGAGTTGTTGGTAAATCTCATATTCTGATAGTTTATTTTGTGTTCTTAATTTTTTCATATTTTTTGGGAGAGTTTGATTTAGAAATAAAGTGGTTGTACAAAAATATTTCTCAATAACTGCAGGTATATTTATTCTCACGTCTTTTGCGAATAATCCTTGAAATTTATTTTGCATGGTCTTTGAACTTCAGAGTTGAATGCTAGTGAGATGTTGTTTTTTTCTTACTGGAGCTACTAAGCAATAGTAGAAGAACCATGAAAGTTTAACTTGAAATTCATTGTTCATTCTGTATAATTAGTTCATTGAACTAAAAGTTTGTTACGCAAAATCTTCCAGGCTGACGTAATGGTTTCTATTTCTTGGAAATTATGAGAAATTCATTTTTCTTGACTTCTAAAAACGAAAAATGGCTTATTAAAAAATTCAATATTTTTTTATTGTTTTGATTGATGAAATTTGAAAAGCCTTAAATGCTCCATGGTTCTGAAGAATTAAAATTTACAAATATGGATTAGTACAGATTATATCACCTGATTGGTTAGAAATTAGATGGTCAAGATGCTGATCTGATCAAATATTTCATAATCATTCTGATCTTTTCACAACTTAAATTCATTAATAGCATTCGTAAATGAACCAAACAGATTCTTTTTCATATGTTTTTCATTCTTATATTGTGGGTTTTTTTTATGTGTGCAATACTATATCCATATCAGAAGTATATTAATCTTATTTATTTGGAAATAACCCATTATTTATTTCCTTAAACTTATTCGATTGAAGCTAACTATTGTTTCTTTAATAATCCAGAAATACATGTGATTTTTAAGTACCGATGTTCATTATTATAGTAGGTAGTTCCCTACTCTTTAAAAAGCTGTAAATCTCAGCTATGATAACTCACATATCCATACATTTTCATGTTAGATTTTAATTTATCTTTGCTTTCTGCTATATGTAAGATAACAAACTTGCCTTCTCCTCCTCTATACCATATGTCAAGTATATATCAACGAAACATATTTTTCTATATATTGTGCCAGATTTCTAAATTTCCCATAATTGCATAACAGCCCTCGATGTTCACGAGTCAAGTGAGTTTATTTATCATTTCTTTGAACTTTTTATTTTTAACATTATTTTATTTTGTCTGAAAACAGTAGTGATATTTCTATATTGTAATGTTACATGTGTTGAATTCTTTTGCTGATGTATTATATGACATCATCTTCTCTCTTCAGGTTGATCCAGGATACCAAGAAATTCTCTATACATTATATTTCGATGATGTGATTTCTTACCTAACCAGAACTCACCCAACACCGAATTTAGTACCTTTGTGTGAAGTCCCACTTCACATATTTCGTCTACTTTTAGTTCTTGAGAATAATTACTTACCTATTTTTAGGGGTTTGTGTAATAATATTACCTTTTCTTCTGGTTTAATATTCGAAAAACAATTCACAGAATGAAAAGTAAGTAGATTGTACCAAGAAATTATTGCCTCTAGAAATTTTTGTATGCTTAAGGTTTATTTTGAGCACACTGTAAAAATATTTACCCTTTTTTTCATCAATGCAATTATTCGATTCAAGTAAAACAAGTAAAACATGTGTCTTTTGAGGACTGTTTTCTGGTTTTCAAAACATAGTCGATATTTTTTTTTTGGATGTGCAAAAGATCAGTCTACATTGAAGGAATGTCAATCAGTCAGATTTATTTGTGCATAAATCAATCTGAAAAATGGAGTTCTTTTTATATATCAACTTTGTACTTCACCATTACACATGAGAAAATTTGTGATATTCTTCTGCATAATTCGAAACATTATCTTTATTTTACTCTCTCTAACCGAAACTAACCTATGAATTGATGTACATTTCGGTGACAAGATTCCAATTTAAGAATTAATTCAGCTTGTTTTTTTGAAGGTAATATCTTGGATCAAAGTTGGTCTGTTACTATTTCTCTAGGTGATAGTTAAGGTAACAGATTTGGAACGGGATTAAGAAAGGATATAGGTAAACATAATCTATCATGAGCACAATTCTTTTTGGAAACCTGATAGTTTTCTGTATGTTTGGAAAATTCCTTTAAGTGCAAATACTAAGAATTGTTTCTGCTAAAAAGCTTTTTTTCTGAGAGAAACTTTTGAGCTTTTTGGGTTGCAATTTACATGATACATGAAAAATATTCAATTAACAAAATTCAAAAACATTATTTTTGTAATAGACATTTTAAATTCTTTGTATGTATTTTTGTAATAACGACTTGTGTCATTTTCTTCATCATTTTCTTCTGGAATTTTTCGCGGCCCCTTCTTAAACTGCATTTTCTTAATTCTTAATGATAGCTCTAGAAATCTCGAAAAATTCTACACGAGCTAATAAAAAAAAGCAGTGTTAATATTCTGTAAAAATAGGGGGTATAATTTGGATACTTTTCTTTAGTTATTTGATCTTTTTAATTATTGAATCTTTAAGTTTTCTGAAGTCATGTAATTCGAGATCTATAGTCGAAGGAAGACTAAATTATAAAAAACGCCATTTCTTCTCATTTGATGGTATAGTTTCATAAAAGGAAGAAATATATTAACATTTTGAATTCATAGTGCATATCTGAACGTGCCTAAAAATTCATGAGTATACCATAGTTTCTAGAGGGGGTCGAACCCCCCCTTTCTAAGAGAACCCCCCCTAAGTGTCAACCCCCCCTTTCAAATTTA
>JAUKPT010001353.1:0-15565 GCA_032273505.1 Nanomia bijuga
AAATACACAGGTATGCGTCTTCAACTGTTTCTCGTGGTTTGTTTTTAATTGCCTTTACTAACTCTAACAAGCAAATATTGGGTGCATTTTAACCATGTGGTTTGAATAACAGAGTAAATAAAACCACAATTGCCTTTATAGTGAGAAAGTTATGAAGATCCATAGTTTTGTCAAAGAAATCTCTGTTTTTATTAATTAAAGAAAGAAAGGCTAGAATTGCTTTAGATTTTGATCCGAGCGTTTATATTCTTCAAATAGAGCTTCAAATACTTGCTATAAAGAATAATTATTGGTTCATTTGTTTATAATATAAAATATTTTTTTTTGAATATGTTATTTTTTGGGAAGTTATGTTTTCATTTCAGTTTTTAGTTTAAACTCACCGCAGAATTCGGATAAATGGCCGAGCGGTTAAGAGCCATCAATACTAGATTACGTGCGATCTGAGTTATATACCTAGTCTCGCCAGCAATTTCAATACTTCAATTTACCGGTAGTTTTAACTATTCTGAAATATTGAAGGCTAGATAACATAATTGAAGTGTGATACTACAACTGTTGCCAGTCTGTCGGGTCAACCCTTGCCATGTGAGGGAAACACTAGATAGAGCTCTAGTCTACAAATTAGCTATGCTATGCATCACTGTTCCATCATAAGTGAGGGAAATTGGGTAGTTACTAGATGGGACTTAATTCATGCCCTCGGATAGCTTGATAACGGCTTTGCAAGACTGTTCCATCATAAGTGCATATCTTCCCTTCCCTTCCCTTTTCATAGACTTTGATTTATTAATTGTTCTATAGTTGATTTAAAATTTTGGCTAGAAACTTAACAAATTAACTATTGAAACTCGAGTTTCTACTTACCTATAAAAACCAGTTTCTTGACGTTCTTGTTCAACATACTGCAAGCACTATTCTGATTGAACTTGTAAACTTTACATGTCGCATCATTCGCAACCCATTTCGCTCTTTCCAGAGGTATCTTCAACCTCGAATCGTACCCTCCCCTTTCGGAGCAGTGTTCTTTTGTGCTTCCACACCAACCCGATGTTTCTGAACAGCAGTGAAGATCTTCACTTAGTGGGTCGCACATGGCTGCAAGCCTGGTGTTGGCTATGGGTGCTGACAAACCGCATCTGAAAATAAAGACGAGGAATGGTGACAGTAGTGGTGCCAGATATGGTGACAGATATGTTGACAGTAGTTTATCTGATCGCGAAAACAGTAGCATAATAAAAGCGATAATAACATTCATTAAGGAGACTTAACGTTTCTCATAGTTCGTCAAATATTTCTATATAAGGCAAAAATCCTCCCCCTCCCCTCCCCGTTACGACAAGCGTTTCATCATGTGTCCACGCTATTAGTTTTTTTGTTTTGTATTTTTATGTGTTTTCTTTGTATTTTCTTTTCCATTATTGTCTTTGCATTACATAATTTTTTCATTTTATTTACGTGTTCGTTGTAAATATCTAGGAAGAAAAAATTGAAGCACGCATTGTAACAAATACTTCAGGGCCTCTTTTCCAGATTGTTTGCCCTCATCTTGAGTTTAACAATTTACAAGGCCAACTTAGTCTTGAATAAAGATACCTTTCTTGAAATTATCGGTTTTTTAGAGTAGATAAAAGCATAATTTGACGAACAAATTTCAACAAGCAAGTAATTAAACACGAAAATAATTTTATATTTGACAAGTTTAGATTTAGTCTTTTGTATATGATTTGGATAGTTTTAAATCTGAATATCATCAGTTATGGAGCTTTCTTTATTGGATGAGGTGTAAGCACGTCGGGTAAAATATAGACGAAAGTCGAACCTCGCTTAATTCTGTATTGGTTCGCCTAAGTCAAATATAACTGATAATAACTTAACTGTGGCTTTCTGAGTAGAAAAATATGTTGCTAACACTGCTTATATTTTACATATGTTATATTGGAAGGCCCAAATTTAATCTGAATTCTTGTAAAACTGCATTTTCTGTTAGTAAGAGTGACATGAAATATCTTACTTCATATCGTCCCGAGTCATATTTTCGGGTAAATGTAATTTCCTTCTCATTTCCTTGACGTGTTTTTGTATCCATGGTGCAGTCTGGTTCATTTCATTGACCCATTTCCCTTTTGTCGCATCCTTAAGAGGATTGGTGCAGTAAAGCAACTGTTTGCATTTGGGTGCGCGGGTGGTGCTGGTGCTGTCATCGCTGGGTTTGAGTTCATTCTTGATAACGAGGACCAACAGGATGAGGATGACAGCGAATAAGGTGTAGATGACATATTTGTTGATACGGATCTCATCTCCTTTCCGGAACTCTAAATGGACGTGTTAAAAAGTGAATAATATTTACCAAGTGACTTAAATCTAAAGAATTTTTTTTTCTCTTGCCGTTCATGAAATCTAGTCATTTAAAAGGGACTAACTTTTTTAAAAACACTTTTTTTTTGATAGCAACGACAAAAAAATGCTTCGCTTGTGAGCTGAGTATAGTTCATTAGATAAAGGGTAAAAGGTGCGATAGCACAAAAAACGATTATAAAATAGGATAAAAAATTATAAATTGAAAATAGGATTACAAAAGAGGATTATAATAATTATAATTATAAAAAAGGATAAAAAACGATTATAGCTGGAATGAGATTCTTTTAGAAAGGTTTTAAAGAAATGTTTCGACATTTCAGATTCGTATTATTATTACGTTGATTTTTTAAAACATAATTTTCCTGATAAGTATAGCTATTATCTACTTATTTTAGACATTGACCTATCTGAAAGAAATTTAGAAAATATCTTTTGATTAAGAGAAAAACAATAAGATGAAAGAAAAATTATTTATGCAGAAAAATTCTGTGAAATTTTGATTTTGATTTTATTTATTCAAACGTTTACGTGTATTTCAGCAAATTATATCATATAAAATATAGAAATATATCTAGCTAATTCGTTATGGTTTGGTATTTTATTACATAGCTTTTAACTGAAGTATTAGAAAATCACTAGTCATTACTATTGTTGTTGCTAGATCATCTTTTCACAGATGCTTCTTTTTGTCTCTTTTGACGAATCTTTAACTCGATTTTCTTCAAATTCAACACTTTGCCATCAATACCATTCTTGGCTGTTATTAAACAAACAACCAAGGCTGATAAAGAAGGCAAAAAATGTCTATTGTATTCTCCTTGTTCATCAATATTCCAACTGTTTGAATTTACGAAGTGCATCTTTTGTTTTGCATGTCTTGTGTCTTTTATGTCTTATCAGCTTCCATTATGACGTGTCTGAGTGTTTTGCTAGTCTTGTTTGTCTTGATGTCCCATCAACGAATGACAGTTTTTAGCTTTTTTTTCGTGCCTTCTATTTGTTTGTCTTGCCTTGTTGATGCCGCCACAAGAATTGAAACCAAGGTGATCGATCTTGGTTCTCTCTTCTACTAAATCTATTGTGAATTGAATGTAACCGGTTGCTTAGTAACCATGATCTACCAATACATGTTCGAATGGACAATAACTTAGAGAAATTTTACCTACGGATTGGTAAGATAAACTAGCAAGATTTTTTAGTTGGATTTCTCTACTAATCTAATTACTTTTATAAAGTTTTGCTATAGTTGTATTTATTATATAGTTCTAATCTAGTCTATTAGTTATTTTGCGAATAACTTTTTAAACCGTTTAGTGTATCAAGTGTATCAAGTGTATTATTTATAATTATGAATTTATAACTATGAATTTATATTATGAATTGAGTTGCTTGATTTGAATCCAAAGGTTTATGAGAGTATTATTATTATTATTTATTGTCAATATTTATCTACAAAATTTGCGCAAGTTTTCATTAATTAGAAATAAATTAACATAAATAAATTGACCAATTAAAAAAAAAAAACGTTTGAATAAAGTGCAAAAGATGGAGGTGGTCCCATCTTTATCTTGTCTCTCCCCCCCTTTTTCCCTTCCTCGAATTTACTCCTCGGTTCGCATATCAGTAAACAAATGGTTTTCAAAAACAGTTGTCTTGTCTACATAGCACATCTCAATAGTTTAACACTGTGGCCTAAGCTCGGAGTTAGGGACGATCGTTTAGATTCATATGGAACGTTTGCAGTGTGTTTATTGAAGTGTACTTTGTGGTATCCAAAATTCGAGAGGTGAGTCTTCAAATTTGGTAAATTTTTTAAAAATCTCTGAAAAAAAAAAAACATAGCATGTATGAACCCACTTACATTTTAACAATTAAAAATGAAAAATGAGAAAAAACTAATTGAATTAATCGTCATAACTTTTCATGTTCTTCCAGAAGGAATGAACATAATCAGGCATCAAAGGCAATAAGTTGTCAATGATGCCTTCCTTCCTTTTTTGAGCAATGCCTTCTGAGTTAGACTGTGGCGGATTGCACTTTACCTATTCAATGTCATTTTTAAAATTCTTTTTAAGGAAGTCACTGGATTTAAAATCACCATCATGTGAAGTCTTAAAATAAGATCCCCTTCTGAATTCAGCAACAAACACATCATCTAATAGTAAGTTTTGAAGACTTTCCTTGAGATAGTTCATTCTTCCAAGCCTTGAAGTTACTTGGCTTCATTATAACAGCTTTTCCTGCCCTGTCTACACAGTTAACAAAATCTCTGAAATCGTATAAATTTCTAACCTTTTTCACCTGATTTTCCACACGATGATGAAAACTGTCTGCTGACATATACGTGTGGCCAGGCTCAAAATACTTTAAGGTAACTTTTTGGAGGTTTTTCAGTTTTGGGTCATTGACAACTGCAACTAAAGCTGGATACAATGTCCAATTCTTATTTTGTGCAGTGCAGTTGTCAAGCCAAATAACTACATGAGAACTATCACATGTTTTCAGAAACTGTTGAAAACAGCTTGCTATATCCTCGTCGTTTCTGCCCATCACACCTTGATGCCACAACAAACCGATTGATGGTGATGAAGACCTACCTAGTGGGGAGAAACTCTCATTGTAGACTGCTATTCTCTGGGTGAAAACAGCAGTCTTAACACCCTCAAGCTCAGGGAGCATTCGCACTTTCTGTAAGAGACAAATGTGGTGTTTGAAACTGCTGGATCCTCAGCTTTCGTTCTATCATCTGAATATTTGGATCGGGCCAATGTCTTATTTTGAATGTGTGTCTTGAATGTGACGCATCCGTCACATTCCTCTTGAATATCATCATTTGATTGGATTGTATCTCTGTGTTCATTAGAGCACAAACAATCTCCACATGTTGCATGATTCTTCTTCTTCTTAGTTATTTTCTTAACGGCTGAAGAAAATTCCTTGCAGCAAGCACACTTCTGTTTCGCTGTACAACAAGTGCATGGATTTTTGATAGTGAATGCTAGACAAGGATGCTGCTCATATTTAATGCATAACTCACACTCTTCATGCCCCAGTTTTGCAAAGGAAATCTTCATTTTATGAATCTTCCTGGTATAGCTACTCAAGCTTAATACATTTTGATTTTGTTTCTGAGCTTTCTTCTTGTAATTATCATACATATCTGATATGGTTAAATCTGGGTCTACATATAGTAAATGTGGAGCATGTGAACGGCGATAATGAGAGATACCAGGTTCAAAAGAATTAATATGGGCTTCCATAAAAGCGTCATCAGTCTCAGTCATACTATGGTAAGAGTGGTCATGATGGCCTCGGATAGAGTTGGCAACAGGTCCCTTCATAGATGCTATAATGAACTTATCATTGTTATACCCCAGTGTCATCATAAACTTCTTCTTGCACACAATAGTTGAGTCGAGATAGTATTCCCTTGTCACACTTCTAACATCGTCATTACTTGTTGCTTTTCTTCGCTTTTTGATTGATATTTCTTGGATGTTTTTAAGTAACCATGTTCTTCTTTCTTCATAATGACTAGCCCAGTATTTATAATTAATGTCCTTAAGATCAGCCTCGCTCAGTTGATCACAATTAGAATGCACACAATTACATACAAGCATTTTCTTCTCTCCTTCTACTCTAGCTTCTTCAGTTACATCAGCTTCTTCAGTTTTCTTAATAGGAGGTGTCCATGGACCAAATCTTCCCTAGAGTCACTCACAAATTTACCCACCATTGCTGTTTTCCCTTTCCATTGAAGTCTGAAACGAGGTTCGACGGCATCTAGCGGAGCTGAAAAAAAAACGAAGGTGATTTCAATACAACAGCTTTTGCTGAAAATATTTTCAGAAAGTTGTAGAAGAAGGCTTTAAAAAGTCCATCTTACTACAGAATCCTAAATGGCATTTTATAAAACAGACAGCATTTTAATATGAAATATTCAGAAGTACTTAAGAAGAGGAGAGTAAGAAAGTTATATGGGGCCATTTAAAATTTGATAAAATAATAGTTGGTTTTCTAACCCTTCATGACTACATCTTCATCCCTTTAATCGTCAAATGGTCGCATTCTTTTCAGCCCTTTACACTTTACATCATTACCATCATCCTAAAGAAAAAATGAATACAAAGTTAATTCAAAGAAGTCTTATTTTAGTGTGAATGTATGTGCAAACCTTAGCATAAAACTATAAAATCATGAAATTATTATTGATCTACCTTCTCTTCCACTTTTCCACATGTCTCATCAGTAATATGAGATCCACCTTTCTGAATAATTTCAGGAGAACTGGCATACAATATCTAAATGAATATTATGATAAAGTAGATATCAAAAATAATATTTAAATACATAAGCAAATATGTGTGAAAATCCATTCCAGACAAAAATGAAATTTGAATTTATCTAAAAAAGACTATTATGAATATTACCTTGTCTTCCACTAAATTCTCGTCCACAACCTCAAAGTCAATATAAGGCTCGGTAGTGAACTGGGTGGATCATCGAATACTAAAATAATAAATAGTGATGGTTGTCTGACTGGGAAAACTTGGTTCTGCAATGTATCATTTAATGAAAAAAAAGAATGAAATTGTATCAGTTCTCGATTTCTAGAGAATCATTAATTCATAAATTTCAATAGACTGAAGAATAACAATCTAAATTTTGATCTAAGCTTACCACTTCCTTTAACTACATTTCCATCCTATAAAATAGATATTGTAGATAAAGCAATAAGTATTTATTTAATCTAGTATTGATGTTTTGCTTAAACTGTCTGTATAATAAAATTATCAATATATCTATGCAACTTATCTAAATACCTTTCAGTTTACATATCTTGAAAAACTAATCTTGGAACATGATCATTATTAAGGGTCAAATTTCATTATCTCATAAAGTGATGTAATGATACTTACAATAACAACAGAGGAAGGTATCTTGAATCAATCTGGAAGGAGAGGAGATGACTGCAATTATATTTCGAAGCTTTCTTCAAAACGCACATTGAATAGATAAGATGATAATCATTAACAATAATCAATTTGTGTTCATAAAAAGAGTATTTCATTGAATGGCGTTATAAGAAGAAACATGCTAACAGACAACAACAGAAGTAAACTTACCAGGTTTGAGTCAGAGGATGAAATGACAGGTGGCAAGTTTGCATCCGTTTTTCCACAATAGAGAACTCCATACTTCTATTAAGCTAAAGTAATAAAAGCAGAACTCAAAAGAAATCTGAATAGACCAGTCAACTAAGTTTAAATGTATGGAAAAACAAAAAAGGAAATACCTCTTCATCAACATCTACATTTGCTGATTCATGTTCTTTGCAGTTGTTACATCTCAGAGCCAACTTATCCAAAGATTTCAGCTGTTTTCTAGTATATGATCCACATTTGAGGTGCACCCATTTGTTAGGTTCGCATCCAGTGCAAATAAAAGTTCCACTTCCTGCACGTTTTGTGCATACTGGGCATATCCAAATATGCATTATCTATCTAAAAAAGCTATCTAGTTATGACTGTCGAAACCAATAGATTATCTCATAGTACTACACAATACAGCATCCTATGCTCTTTAAAACTCTGAAATTAATGAAAAAACGTTTTTTTTGTAAAAAACAAATGCCAAAAATGAATTCCTCGACCCCAAAAACATATGAATTAAGGTATTGATTATCAATAATGATCTGATACTCGCATAGTTTCACTTTCTTTTATGTTATTATTTTACTACAAAATGGAGCTTTGTTTACATTCAAAAACAATGCCATTATTGTTGTTAAACAACAAAAAGCAAAGTTGATATATATTCATCATAGCAACCAAATTAGGCTCCATATACACTAAGAAAATTAAAAAAAAACTTATTTCAATATTTGTGCAAATTAAAGGTACATACAAGCACTATTTAAAAAAAAATCAATTACATGTAGTTTAGAATGATAAGGCCCCGTTTACATGTGGTTATTTTCAAATGTTTTAGTTAAGACCTTAGTTACATTACAATTTTATTCTAACTTGAGAATAAAGCCTTTAATTGATTTTAGAAGATAGTAAAGAAAGAGAGAGGACATATAAAGACATAGATGCAGCCAATATAGCCTACATGAACGATAATGTTCCAGGTGTGTTCGCATTGCTGCCAAAGCAAGTTACCTACGAAAGACTTTTAACGCGATTCGGTTAATCGAACCTGGAGCCGAACCTCTAAGTATTTTGGTAGATTTTGAACGTGCTGTAATCAATACCATCACTACAGTTTTCAAGAATGAAGGCAATGTATTAACCATAAACGGTTGCTTTTTTCATCTAAGTGAATATTGCAAAGCATGTTCAAAACAAGGATTAAAGCAAAGATATAAAAACAATGCTGAATTTGCATTATTAGTATGTTTGATACTGGCTGTCCAGTAAAATCATTATTTGTTTAAGAAAATCAGTAGAATTTGAATTATTCTTGGATAGAGAATAATTGTTTTAAGGGAGAAGAGGTCCAGTAAAACCATTATTTGTTCAGGAAATCAGTAAAAACATTATTAGTTCAGGAAATCAGTAGAATTTGAATTATCCTCCGGTAGGGAATAATTAGTCAGGATATTAGGAGAAGCCATTATTGGTAAGTAATCAATCATCAGAAAAACGCTGAGTCAGGATATAAGGACGTCATACAATGTTGAGGAATTAGGAATTATGTTATAGGAATTCGTCGGTAGGGCTTTCATGTGGGAAATAGACATGCAAACGATAGATAATTGAAATGACATAAATAGAGATGAAAGAAACACGTTTATCATAAATAGCGTGTACAATATGGAATTCGATGGGTGGGGATTGACGCAAAAAGGGAGTTTATAGAATGTAATTACGTAAGTAAAGGGTTAAAGGACAAAAAAGCGTCAGGACTTCGCAATAGTAGGAGGCGAGGTAAATCAGGTTGGATTTGGGAATTCCAATATGTCAGGATTTTGCAATCCTGATTACGATTATGAAATTGGGGTTTCGCCACAGCATCGAATGATGTAGTCTGGGCTCTGACGGAG
This sequence comes from Nanomia bijuga, assembly GCA_032273505.1. Taxonomy (NCBI): domain Eukaryota; kingdom Metazoa; phylum Cnidaria; class Hydrozoa; order Siphonophorae; family Agalmatidae; genus Nanomia; species Nanomia bijuga. The sequence continues at coordinate 9,410 of JAUKPT010001353.1, forward strand.
GGTTAGTTCAGCAATTTTTGCTACCATGATTTAAATGCATGATCGTGTTAAATTAGTTGTAAGGTTATAAAAAACATGCGTCTCAAAAACTGGGTCATGGTCAATTTCTCAGAATAGAACAATGAAAATAGAAAAATGCTGATGGACTTCAGCAATTTTTGCTACCACTTCGAACTAAGTGAAATCGTAAGCAATGATCAACCAGATCAGAAAAATGGCACTTAAAGACATATCATTCTCCCAAAAACTTTTTAAGACCTTAAACCAACTAGAATCGGAGGAACAGATTACCTGGATCACAGAATTGTCATTTTAAGACATCCGTTGTCAGTATTATAAAGACGCCTTTTATCGGAGAGGAAATTCCGTATTAAGAAGTCTTAATGTCCATAAAAACTCCAAAAGTAAATATAAAAAGGAAAAACAATGAAAGGAAAATCCAATGAAATTTGTGTAACTCAAACGAAGAGAATGTTAACAAAATAGTATAACCACAAGGAAGATAACATCTTGTGCTTTATCATACAGGGCTGTAAAAAGCAAGGGGTTACTTTAACACCATAAATAATTGTTAAAATGAGGGGGTATGATTGAGTTACCTTTGGTTACAACGATGAGAGTAGATGACAGGCAATGAAATGATGAAAAGGTTTGTTTATTGGTTTCGGAATCATCATCTCATGAATAGCGTTATAACAAATTTTATTCGCAAAAATTGATTTGTGGGACTTTTTGAGAGTGATCAAGTTGGAGGATGGTGGTAACTTTTTATAATTGGAACATTTATAAATTCATTTTTCCTGTTATAAATAAGCACAAAAGCTAAAATGTCTTAACATAAACATATACAAACATATAAACATAACATTTTATAAAAACAACACTAAAGTTTATCATGAGTTATCATCGCTATCGTCTCCTTCCTCCCCTCTTCATCGAACACTTCATCTTCCTCTTCATCCTTGTCGCCACTTCCTTCCATCGGATCATCATTCTCATCATATTCAGCTTCCTGAGGCACTTGTTCACAATCGAACCATTTAATATGTACATGACCATCTATTAACTGATTTCCATAATCAAGAAATGTACAATCAACAGCAGGTCCTGTTGATGTTGCATTTTTATATAACTTTGTGACGTACCATGCCCGCTTAATTTGTTGAATCAAAACATTTCGGCATGGTGAGGACAAAGAAGGATCAACATTTTTGAGAAAATCTAATGGTTTAGATGTTTCTTTTGGCCTGCACTTATTTTTAAAATGGATAAATCTTGCTTCGTTAATAGAACTCAGTTTGTTGTATCCAAACAGAGCACACGTAAATGCTTCAATAACATCAAAATTCTCTTTTGTCAATTCATCTTCCCCCATTTTACTAAATACACGTATGTACGCATCGGATTTCAACATGATTTTTAGTTGACAAGCTTTGCCTTTTTTGTAAAAGCAAGGGATGTAACCATTTCCAGAAATATTATGAATTGCTGTAAGATTACTGATGTAATCTTTCAAGTTTTCTGCGAATGATTTCAAATCGACATAATTATTGAGTTGTTATAAGCTAATCCAAGGTCAAGCCAGACACGACTTTGAATGAACTTTTGAATATTAGTTAACATTATTATCAATACATCCGTGTCATTATACCTGATAACAGTATTTCCAGGATTATTACGATCAGCATTTAATGCATGGAAAGCAACACGAGTGTCAGCTTCATCGTGATCGCCATACAGCTCATAAGTCTCATTCACCTTAAACCCTCTGTTATCATCACACTGCAATGAACATATTCATTGTCAACAGAACAATAAGACTTTTCCATAATCGAATATATTGCTGTAATCATCTTAAAAACTCCTTTTTGAAATTGGAAAACTTCAGGAGGGAACGGAAGTTTTTGGGCGTTTTTTGTGCGCTTTCTAATGTATACACTTTTTCCAAATCGTCAAGGTCATCGCCTCTTATATCTCTGGCGATATCTTTGAGGCACGGAGATTTATACGAAATGAATTCGTCTCGAAGCCAATTTGAGTGATTTTATCAAAATATGACGCACTTAACCTCTTAAGAGTGAGCGGAAGAGGTACAACAAGACTTCTGAGAAAGAACATTCCATCAATTATAACATTATCAACGTGTTCTGGACCAGCTTTAACAACATTAAGCAATTTTGCAATGGTACTTTTTTTTGTGGTTCGAATTGTGCCATCAGGATGAACAAATTCAGCTGGTTCAGGTGTCAATGGATATGAAATGACAATTTTTTCTCCTAATTCTTTCTCTGTCACTGCTAAGTACAACAGTCGATCCCATGTTCTTTTTACATGTGCTATTTTGGCAGCCTTCTTGGAATTGTTTTTCTTAACAAAATTCTCGCAGACAAAGTTAACGATTCTTTTATGAAGACATCTCTTTTAGCTTCACCATCACTGACTACTGACAGGAGATATTTTTTCCCGCATCAGGTGACGCCTTCTGACCGGTTTTAATGTTGAACACGACGTTTTGGTTGATATTAGGATCAAAGGGATTTGTCATTTGACATATAGAGTTGATAATATTTTGGTCACGAGCATCTCACTTCATTCGAATAGGTTTAGATTCCTTGGTGAGAGTTTCATCATCATTCTTCCCCAGTCCAGATAAATCCAACACTTTATTCACTATTTCTGTGCGCATTGTGCGCATGACCATCCATCGATACACAGCAGTGTTGACATCAGCAAATACAATAATACCTTTCAATCTATTTTTTTCTTCAGCATTTATAGTTTGCCATGCCAACACCAACACCAGCACAGAACGAACCTCCGAATCCTCCGTCCATCAGCATCTTACACTTCGGATATTTGAGATTCAGCAGCTCTAATGAATACATTCTCATCCATTTAAGTAGCGTAATTTAGATGGTTTGTGGTGAGAAATAGAGATTTACATCACAACTCCTCATTGCTCCATGAAATGCAAGGTAAATGTCTATTAGATGACAGTATGTCATTCAAATCTGTCCTATTTTGACTCTCTTTCCCGTCATCGTTTCTTAACAGTAATACTCTTCCCCATATTCAGCTGCTATTATCTGGAAACGGCGGATTGTTTCTTTTACAACGTCAGTGAAAGTTTTATTCGCTACAGATACATAACTTTTTGTTTTGGATTTATATCGACTTCCTTGATCAAGATTAGAGTTTATAGATGTACATGCATGGATAAACAAGATTATCTCAACTATTGTAGTTCTGAACAAAATATAGAAAAATTTTAGAAAAATGAAAAATCAAGTTAATACCCTATGGGTTAGTACACTGAATGTGTACCCCCCCCCCCCGACGAGGTTGATTCTTTCAACCTCGAATCACCCAATGTGGTGAGACCCTTAATCTATTTACATCACGTCGAGCTTATGGAAGTGCAATTACGATACCAACGTTTTGACTCTAGAAAATATCATTTTCATCCCAACTAGTGGTTATTTATTGATAATAATAAACTCTCCTCATTCCTCATAAGCCGCTTGATTTGCATGATGTAGAAAATTAAAATAGGTCGTATTCCTGGAAGCGATAGGCTTAAACCCTGCACGTCGTACATATTATACCCTGAGGTGGAGCCTCATTTCTATACCTAATGTAGTGTAATGCTGCTAGATATGAAATCATCATGATGTCAATCACGTATGGGATGAAGTTTGACGTTCCACCAGTGAAATCAAATACCTCCTCTAGTGCCCCCAATACTTCTGTCGTTGCCGTTACCGTATCGCTAGTTATATGTGCTAGCCCCCTGGCCAGGGAGTGGAATATATTTGACCCAGTCTTACCGGTCAGTGTTATGACTGGTAAGTGATGATAACATTTACTGTCAAGACAGTTGGCCGTACGGCCTCACATCTTCATACTAAAAACCAGCTCCGTGGCTAGGTCGGGGAATGCCTTAGTGATCAATCTTTGTATACAAATTGCATAAGGTTTTAGCCAAAGTATTCAGAAAACGCTTCTCTATGAGTATTTGCTTGGCAAGCCGACTCTCTAATAACTCCCGTTCGATGTTAGTCTTAGTATGTTTAGCATATTCCACCGAGAATTTTGTAATATTTCTAGTATCTCTATGCTCAATGTTGTTTTCATCAATAACATACGTAATGTCCAAAAGGGATGCTGAATTTCTTGTTCATGAAGCAGTCGGTTACAGTTATTAAAACGTTGCCGCCTACAAGGATACCCTGTCGTTTTGACATAGTGAATGTGTAGTATTTGATTTCCAGATCTCTCATCCATATGCAGTTGTAACCTTTTGCAATGTTAGTGGTCCACTATCTCCCTGTGACTGGTAGGAATGATTCCACCACATTTCGCTGTTCTAGTCCCATGAAGTTTTCATCACATTCTTTCTTTCAGACTTGGATCTCGCATAAATAAAAGTCCACAGCTGTCTCGCGCCTTTCATATTGTTTCACTGTTGCTTGGAATTTTTGGGTTGTCGGACTTTAAGTAGCTTGGGTGCATGTTTTTTCGATTGGGGCTGCATATACTCCAAGCTTGGTGGAAATGGCACAGTCAAACAAGTCCCCAATATTCGGTTCCTTTCTTCCGTGGATACTGGCTGTCGCCATACTGCAAAATGCAACTAGTAAACATAAGCTCCCTAGAATAAGCTGGTTTCTCGTGTTCCTTTGACATGTAGATTTGGGGTGGGTTTTCAGTTCATCTTCGGAGTTAGCGCTCTTGGAAAGCCTTGAAGCAATTCTCGGTATCTCAGCTTACGATGGAAAAACCTCCCGTACTGCTACTGTCCGACCTATTTACTACAACCTCTTTGCTTTCCTTTTCCTCGTATAGTTTCAGACGATTAGGGTGCACAGTCTCGTGTCTGTTGGTCGTTAGTAACCTGATGATATAATTCACCTTTGAGACGAGTGACATTACTTCATACAGTCCTAAGAATTTGTAGCTAAATTTAGACGATTGCCCCTTTTTAAGTCTCATAACCTTCATGAGAACTAAATCTCCTGGTCGGAAATCTTTTTCCATAGCCCGCCGATCATGCCTTCCTTTCATGCGTTCTTGAGATTCCTGGTAACGTGTGCTGGCTGACTTTTGAACATTCTTTAGACCTTAGTGATATTTCGCCAATTCTTCCCTTACATCATCCTTTAACTTGGGGTTATTATAGACCAACCGTTTGTTTGACACCATGGCGTTGCGACCAAATAGGTCGTCAGAATTTTCATTAAGGTTGAAATATCTCTTTCCACCTTACCATCATTTGTCTAATGGTGGTAACTTGTCACGTGGTATTTTTCAGAATAAACTGGACGTGAAGTTTGTCCCTCTATCAGTGATCAGCATGTCACAAATACGTGTCTGCAGACCAGATCCTCAAAGAAAGCGCGAGCACTCTTGGCTGCATCTGTACTCACCAACGGACGCCATTCTACGCAATTTGTTAAAGCACATATAAAGACGATTATATGTTTATATCCTTGACATTCCGGTAATGGATCGATCAGGTCTAGAAAAACCTTTTTAAAGGACCTCCTAGCGCCCACTGGAAGCAATGGTACCTTTTGTTTCAGAGAGTCTTCTTTTCGAGCATAGACGTCGCACTTACGGACGTTGTCCAGATATCGGCTTTCATATTTGGCAAAAAGAAACGTTCTTTTATACGTTGGCTACACCACCATGGCCAGCTATCCAGCCATCATGATATCTCTCCCTGCATTTCCTTAGGTACCAAAAGTTGGAACTGAATGTTATTATCTTTCAATTCTGTCCTTTTCCACCAGATGCCGTGCATGTCATCCCAGCGGTCTTGCCTTGTTGGCCTTGGTCTTTTACGTCATTAATCCATCGATAACATGCTTCAGATTTTTCGATTCATATCTCAAAGAGGTCCTGATTTGTCTCGACATTTTGGACTCTGGGTATTCGGACCTTGCCATTTTCATGTCCGGGCGATGTCGAAATCATTCTCCATAAGAGAAAATATCCACCTCAAGGTTCGGTTTGACAGAAAAATCAGTATACACACGGGGGGAGGGGGTCAGGAAAAAAGTGACAGGAACAGATGATGGGGGTGGGTGGGTGTTTACTGAAGGCTTTGTAAATTTTTTTGAAAGCTTTGAAAGAGAAACTAGGCAAAATCATTCT
>JAUKPT010001354.1:0-15557 GCA_032273505.1 Nanomia bijuga
GTAGTAGGTGGTGACAAACGTGATATTTTTTGATTCTTTTGGTTGTGGAGCTGGTCCTTGTAGGCGGGCATTGAAGAAACCTTTGTCTATTATATGTGATGGGTAGTGACATTCAAGTAACCATATACGTAATTCTTTTAATCGTTTATTTTCTTTTTCCGATGTAGAGCAAAAAACTATAAGACGTTTTGCTAAATTATACGGTATATTGTTTTTTATATGAATTGGATGGTGACTATTATAGTTAAGATAATCATGCGAATTTGTTTTTTTGTAGTAAACATCCGTTTCAATTTTACCATCTGATCTTTTTATAATGTCAATATCAAGAAAATTCAATTTTTGTGATTTAGAGTGATCATTTTCTTCAAATTCTGAAGGTGGTTCAATGGTAAATTCTAAATTTTGATCAAGATTATTGATGATATTGTAAAATACTTTAATATCAACCTCTGTAGGCCATGGTAGAAAACCATCGTCCATATATCTGAAATAAAATTCCATTATTAGATCACATATCATCTTATTAAAGTGTTTTGAAAGTTCATCATATAGTTTTGTTTCTTCTAGGTAACCAACTGATATGTTTGCGTATGGAGGAGCGAAATCCGTACCCATGGCAGTACCTATTTCTTGGTGATAGAATTGGTTGTCGAAAAAGAAATTATTATTTTTGAGAATGAATTCAGCACTTTCTATAATGAAATTTGTAGTGAATCTCTTTTCGATCTTGTTTCTGTGTTTGTTAATCCAATAATCAAGGGCTTTTAAACCAAGTTCATGAGTAATATTGGTATATAAACTTTTTATGTCACAACTGTATAATTTGCATGGAAAATCAAACGTTTTTGGCAATTTTCGAATGAAATCCCAGTCATCTTTGATATATGATTTAAAATATGGTACAGTTGGGGATATAATTTTTTGGATAAGTTCACTAAGATGACTTGTAGTTGAGTTTTGTCCTGAGATAATCGGGCGGCCTTTTAAATCGGGAGGTGGATTCATTTTAACGTAAATATCATTTGTTTCTTCCATTGCTTTGATTATTTCATTGGATTTGTGAATCTTTGGTAGAACGTATATATTGCTACTTTTGTAGTCGAAATTAGTTATGTAATTAAATTCTTTTTTTGTCAAGCACTTTTTATGTTTATCCATAAGTATTTTCAAATTTTTCATAACTTTTTGATCAATATTTTGCTCGGTTTTTGAGTATGTGGGTGTATCTAAATGGTCATTGATAACAAGTTTGTCTCTGTAAAATGATTTCGACATTATGATTAAAACGTTTCCTTTGTCAGCCTTTTTGATAATTATTTCAGAATCATCTTTTAGTTCGTTGAGTGCTTGCCTTTCATTTTTCGTCAGGTTGTCTTTTGAAACTTTTTCCATTGGTTCGCACTTTTCTAAAGATTCAATTATTTTTGATAAATCGGTATTTTTTATCTGCGGTGTGTATATCGATTTCTTTTTTACATAACTGTTGTCTGTGAAAGATTCTTCTTTAAAGTGTTCTTGTAGTTTTATTTTACGCGTAAAGTCTTTTATATCAGTTTTTATATCTAAATAATTTCCTTTTGTAACGGGGCAAAATTTTGGTCCTCTTGATAAAAGCTTTTTTTGTGCTGCAGTTAAGTGTCTTGTTGATAAGTTAATGATTTTAACCTGTGTCTTGTTATTCGGCTGTGATCGTTTTTTGACTGAGTTTGATCAGAAGAGTTTGTATTTTCAGTTGTAGGTATTTCTTCTTCGACTTGAATAGGGTCAATTTGATTATAGTTGTTATTCTGGGTTGTTGGTGGTTGATGAATATCAGTAGAAGTTATATTATTTGATAGTTGTGTACTTGAAGAACTTGAGTTATTAGGTGATTGTGGATTTTCAGAGGTATATTTGTTAGATTGTCTCGTTGATATGTAGGTTTTATCCTCTGCGTGTCGCGTTTTTGTACTTATTATCTTTTTTGACCATTTGTCTTTTATTCGTTTAATGTCTTCTTTTATACATTCATCCCATCTATTTAGAAGCCACAATTTTGCCTCATTTGAAATTTCACCGTTTTCAATGAATGATTTGACATGTTTGTCGATATCAAAAATCCTTTTATTAAATTCATTTCTTCGTAATCCACAGGGTGATTGATAATTCGTAATGTTTGCTTACACGCATAATGGCATGTTTCATATTTAAAAATTTGTATTTTATATAATACAATGCAGCAGACGATACATCATTCCCCTATCAACTGCACAACGTACGCTCACTGAATAACGCGTATACCTCCTTAATAGAAATAAGATGGCCACCGAATTATTTCGTAACCAGAGTGAAGTGCTAGCAAAAATTGCAGCACAAAAAGCCCAAATCATGCAATCGTGGGCTTCAACGTCGAGCAGTATCCTCTTGGCCCATCAGCAGTCAAGAGAACAGAAATTAGGAGTGATGATGAGGAGCCCACTGTGGATATCGACGATTATGACGATATCGAATCCAATTTGCATCTCAATCTTAACAGGATGAGCAGTAACCTGTCGGATAACGCAGGACAGTGATACGAACGACGAGGCCAAATCGGGCTATAGATATACAAAGATGGAGAGTCAAGTAATTGAGGAACTAGGCGAGCCTCTTAGTGAAGAGTTGGTTACTGTCAACCAACGAGCATGGGGGGAGGCTAGTCTAAATGCCGAGAAAAAGAAAGAGCTCATAAGGGACTTACTTGTGCAGAGAAATTGTGAGAATCTGAAGACACCCATCCGGAATACAGATATATCCATCCGTATAAAATACTACTGCCATAGCCATAGCGAACTTAAACAAGCAATGGGGTACACAATGTATGAGGTTGAATGACATTGCATTTGAAATATGTGATTCTTGTGCCCAAAGGAAATACATATGTCTGCAGCGCATATTCCTGGAATTCATAACACATTAGCGGACACTGCATCCAGAGAATTTCATGACTCAGCGGAATGGATGTTATCTGATGAGGTTTTTAAACAAATTAGGTCTCAATTTGGTGTACCTGATATTAATCTGTTTGCCTCCAGGTTAACATATAAGGTTGAGACTTATGTTTCATGAAAACCAGACCCTGGGGCTGCTTACATTGATGCTTTTTCTATACTGTGGTGCGAAAAATTTATATACATGTTTCCCTCCTTTACTTGATTAGGCCAATCATCACAAAGATGGAAAAGGAGGAGGTCGAGAGGGCGATCATTGTTACGCCAAGATGGCCGACACAAACATGGTTTCCTAGTCTTATGAGGAAGATCATATCTGGACCCATAACCATACCCAGTATGAAGCTAGTGCTTCCAGGTACAACAAGAACTCACCCAATGTCACCAAAATTGAGACTAATGGCCCTATTGTTAGGGCATGTGGGCAGGTAAGTCATGATGTTGATTTATCAAGTAAGGCCATGTCACTCATTGACAAATCTATTATAAGTACAAGGGTAAAATACGCTTGTGTTGAGAAAAAAATATTGTCAGAAATAAGGGTGGGATACTATTGCAACCACTAATGGGTATGCTAATTTTCTAGCCGGTGAGGCTGGTAGAGGGCTAAAGCACTCATATTTAGTGAGCTACAACTCAGCTCTGAAAAAATACATCAAACAGGTTGATAAATATGTTTTAAATCAATTACTAAAGACTGTTCATGATGATACCCCCACAATGCCCAGGTATACTGCCATATGGGATGTAAATAAGGTTCTCACATTCATTAGTGCAATGCAAAGAGACAACATAATGTTGCTGTTGCAGAAGCTGGACACACTTTTGATGTTGCTTTCCGGCAATCGTATCAATATGTTGACACATATGCCTATCACAGAATGAAACATGATCCTTACCAAAGATGAATATTCCTTTAGGTTTAGTAATGCACTTAAGCATACTCGGCTAGGGATGAAGAATGACATAATGACATTCAAGGTCTTCAAGGATAATATATCTCTTTGCCCTGTCCATAATATTTTACAGTACTTGGAAGTATGTAGTATACTTTGTGGTGACCAAAATTTATTTATTAGAACACAACTTCCATACACTCAAGAACACCACAACACCATCGATAGGTGGATAAAGACTACATTAAGGGATGTTGGCATTGATATAGACATTTATCAGGCACATGGTTGTCGGCACGCATCCACTTCTGCAACATGTCGTCCAGGAAGTGCCCCTGCAGACCATTATTAGATCTACATCCCGATCAACACCTTCTATAAACATTACCAGAAGGATATTAGTGATACTTTGGAAGATAATTTCGGTTCTGAAATTTTGGAACAATATAAAACATAATGTAATGTTAAGTAATTTATGGTATAGGAATATAGATATTCATATATATATTTTCATGTGTGTTTGTCTTACCTTTCATTACTATATGTATATATATTTATTCCCAAGGTATCTCTTTCAACAATTCATAAGTCATTTCTACGACAACCGAAAGGGATACAATAATGGAATGAGACAATCTTACGAAGGACTTACCTGAAGTGGATTTTCTTTTCCATGAGTATCCCTGTAGGTTGGAGTAGAAATGAGATCCCACCTTCCCACCCTATCTCATTTCTACTCCAAATAACATGGGAATAAATTTGCTTTCAAGATAAGATTAGTAACACCATACATGTATGCTATTATTCATATGTCATTTCTACTCCAACCTAAACAGATACTCATGGAAAAGGAAATCCACTTCAGGTAAGTCCTTCGTAAGATTTTCTCAAACAAAGACTGAGGAACATCTTCTGAGAAAGGTGGAGTGTATGGAATATGAAAATTGAAGAAGCCCCCCTAAAATATTTTGCATAAGCCTATGAGTCTATCAAACTCAATTGTTAAAAGCAAAGAAAGTTGATTCCTTTATTCAAAAATAAGAAGAAGAGTTTGTTTATGAGTTTAAAAGTTTAATATAATGATTGCCTTTGATGCTATGAATAATTGATTATGTATATCAAGAATTAAAGATGTATGTTTGTTTTCATTTTATGATTGGTGTACACATTAAAGGTTAAAATATTTTAAAAAGGTCTTTATAATTTCTTTAAGTATACCACGTTGTTGTGTTGGTGGATGCGATAATGATATTCAAATGATATTTAAAAACATAAAGATTTCCAGGCATTCAATGAAATACACATCTGTTCAAATCATTTTGTGGATGGAAAACCGTTGTTCACCAATCTGGTACCTACTCTTTTATGACGATGAGGCATTAGTGCATGCCAAAAAGATACGTCGTACAGAACAATTCAGTCAATTCAGCGTGAGCTTCCTGTCAAATCGGCTTTGACGTTTTCTCAATTTACTCGGGATTGCTATGTAAGGTTTTATACAGGCTTGAAAAATATGTTTTTACGCATTATTTAACACCGTTCAGAAAAAAGCATTGCAAATGCATTATTGGAAAAGTAACAAAAACACATCAACTAACCTAACTAATTCATGATTTAGCTTTTCGATTTTCAATTTCAGAGGGCTTGACAAGTTCATTAATAACAATAGGGATCAAACTTCTTTCCAAAGAATTGGCTTGGTTGATAATTTGGCCGGAAAGAAACATCAGAAGGAATTTACCAACAATGTTGGCATATATAAATCCATTTTATAAATAACAACAAAAAAAAATACAAAAAAAAACAATCAAATTTAAATATAAACAATAATAGAAGATAATCAGATTATCAGAAGAGTAACTTGTAAAACCAACCATGGTTAAAAATGTTCAGATTAATTCAACAAACCCAACTTCTAGATAGATAGGTCTTAGATAAATTACAAGGACAATTTTCTGGTAACCATTTAAAAATTCCCTGCTTGAATTCTTCCAAACAAGTGCTGTTCTTAAGATTATTTGGTAGCATAGTATTCCACAACATAGGTCCAAAACCTCTTAAAAAAGACTGTTCTCCTGTATGAGTATTTTGGTAGTGGTTACCACTACCCCTTGTCCTCCCTTTTTCAACAAAATCAAAAAATTCTTACATAAAATGAGAAGATAGATGATTTTTTATTTTAAACATTTCAATAGCAAGCTATCTGAGATTTCTGTGATGAATACAAACAGATTTATCTATTTCAAGAAGTTCCCAAAAACTTGATGTGTTATAATTATTATTATTATTATAAACAAGCCTCAATGGCCCTTCATGAATATGATTTATTTTGCGGTTAATTATGATAGAACAAAACATCCAAACAAGAGTACAATGAGAAGATTGAGATTCAATGAAGGCCTTAAATAGTTCCCTTCTTCTATGAAATGGTAAAATATTTGAGACTCTAGCAAGAGCAGGTACTTTTTGATCCAGCTTTTTTACAGGTCAGTGAAATATGAGAATTGAAATTTACATTCTTGATTACACCAAGACGTTTCTGCTGTTTGCTTTCCCAAATCATTCGATTGCCAACTCTAAGCCAAAGATGTTCATGCACAAAACATGAAATGACATTTGCTTTGGTTTAATGTAATTATTCTCCAACCAAACAGGCTCTCAAAGTGTCATATCCAAGAGCATGTAGGAGCTCCTCTAATAAAAAATCAAAAGCTGATAGTTAAATATCATCAGCAAAATTGCATGGATGTGTACTTAGGTTTTCATAAAATAGTTTATTCAAATTAAGAGCAAAGGGCCAAGTACTGATCCCTGTGGTACTCCAAAAAGCAATTTAATGGCTCCTGGAGATTTACCCCTCCTGAAAGATACCCCCAGGAATTAACCCCCTGGATGAATACCCCCCACAGATATTTACCCCCCTGGATGTTTACCCCTCAGATATTTACCCCCCGGATATCACCACCTGAATATTTATCCCCGGATATTTACTCCCCCCTCCAGGTAATAATATGTTATATTTAATCATAAACTATGAATATGATAACAAAGTTAGATCTAATCATTCCATAAATTGATATATTTGATACATTAACACTTTATAGTTTACGTAAGCTAAATTCAATTATATTGCATTTAAAGTTATCATCACTAAATTTGATTACTGACTTACTAATTACTCCTCAAAGGATAGATAGAAATGTCCGCACCGGAAAAACATTTTCAAATATAATGCAGAAGCGTTTTATTTGAAGTTGCGATTTTTATTTGATGTGATAATAGGTGTTTAGACCCAGTCCAAACTCTCAATGCATAAAAAGGATAGACAAATTCTTTTTGCATTCATTTCTAAATCACTCGTATAAAACTGTAGTAATATCGAAGCAAAATTTAAAAAAATCATGGAATATTTGAGAGGTATTCATTATAATTTGTTATAGTAGATTTTTGTTGATATTTTGTAAATATTTTTTCATTTGTAAAAAAAATAACTAACTAGAGTATTGTTAGATATTCACTTTGCAGAATTTAATTACTTACAGCAATGTTTTTACCGTCTAGATAGATCATTTAATGAAAAGGTATAAGATTTTTTTTCATTTTACTTTTGAAAGACTTTTCTCAATATATCTTCTGAATGCGAACTCCGTTTTTCACAAAAATTGGCACGAATATAGGTTAAGTTGTTACATTTGACCAGCCAAAATTAGAAACCACAGGTTTCAATATTTCAGTGTTTTATGTCACCTTTAGGTGAAATCGAAAGTTCTTCATATCTCCACGAATTTTAAACCATATTTTTGGCGATTGTCTAAAATTTCATTCTATACTGATATCAATTCCATCCAAATACCAGGAAGGTACTTTCCGTAAAAAAACATGCACGATGGCATGGCCTGTAGTTAAGAACGCCATGTGAAGAACTCATTTGGATCAAGGTCAGCCAAGTTCTTCACGTATTTTCTTATCTGGTCATGTTAATTAAAATGACAATTTCACATCTCTTTTCTTTAACATTAATTACTTATTCTTAGTTTTTCTCCCTCCCCTCGCTCGCGCGTTTTTTGATTTGTTTTTCAACTACGTGTATTTATGTCAATGTGTATCAGTGGGTATAGATAATAGGTATCATCCCATTGTTAGCCCTCTTTCTATTTTCCTTTTATTAACTTTTTATGTTTATTTTATGTCCTAATGTTGTAATTTCTTTTCATGTAAATAAAAAAAAAGAAGAAGTTCTTCACGCAGTCTTGTCTGAATGAAATCTTGTACTTCACAAGCCCTCGAGGTCCTTCACCGCCACCACCACACTACACCATTTTGTACATTTTGAGAATGAACGCAGTACAGCTGTTGTACGTATGTATTATTTATCGCGTATTCATCACATATACAATAAAGGTAAAAAAGAAATGAGGAGGAAGTAAGTTGGAGAAAGTTATTCATCCCGAGAGGGAAAATAGATTTTACGTTCAAATTTTAGACCATCAAATTTATTTGTTAATATATATATCGTTAAATTTAGTGCTTGTCTGATCAATATTTTTCGTGCGAATTTACCCCTTTTTGTCAAGTTTGATTGGCTGCCTTTGGTTTCGAATGCAAATTATGCTGCAAATGATATATTGGTTAAAGAAGTGAAAAAGTGAAATGGAAAAGAAAAAAAAGGTTAGGCCCTAAAAAATGAAGATGAGATTTGAAATTTGAATGAACATACAAACAAACAAACGAAAGAACAAACAAAACAAACAAATGGACACACGAAACATTGAACAAAAAGGGCAATTGATCAGATTATTAGATAGTTATGTCAACGAATAAATTTGCAGATAAATCTGGGGTCACCCCTTCCTCATTTCCAGTCAAGCTTCGCAAAATAGATTATCATGTTGCATTAAGTGAAACCTGTTAATTTCGATAAACATTATTGTCTAAAGCTATTGTTCTACCAAAGTTGAGGTTAAGCTTCGGTGTCTGAGTGGATGACTCTTGCGAACGATGATTAATTCTTTTTTTTTATTATTATTTACATCAAAAGAATTTACTACAGATAAGACGTAAAAATAAAAACAGAAAATGAAAATAAGACTTGTAAGTTAAGACAGAGATCAGCGGGATGATACCAATTATCGATACCCACTATAAAAATTCTAAGTATGGTAAACTCAATAAATAGTACAAATTATTTTTTATCGTGTATCTTTCATCATAAACATCCTAACAACCTTCATATAATACTAATTTCCATATATAATAAAACACAAAAAATATACTAGATAATCAAAATATAATCACCGTAGCAACAAAATTAAACAAGCTTCGATTGGCTAATATTTGCGGCCAACGCCTCATTTCGTATTTGTTTATTTATTACATCCCACAGCAGAAATTTCTAACGGAATAAGCTTTAAAACAGATCTTTTCATAATTTTTGATTGTCCACTTAACAATTGTTTGATACAGCCTTTTTTCCAATTGATTGGTTTTAACTTATCGTCTCTCAAGAACACTAAGTCACCGACAGCTAGTTTTACTTCGCTTCTGTTCTTTTTATCATAAAACATCAATTCTCTAAGTTCAACGGTGTAATCGTGATAAAATCTATTCCATGATCTCTCGATTAGCTGTTTTACGTAATTGACACGACCAACGACACCTTTAATTTCTAGACACGTTACATTTTCGTTTCTAATCGCCAAATTTCGACCATATAGCAAATGAAAAGGAGTTATTATTTCCAAACAATCTTCAGAAATATAAGTAAGTGGGCGAGAATTGATCATTTTTTCAACTTCGCCTAACACTGTTAATAATTCGTCGTAGTTAACTTTCGCATTTTGTAATGTTTTACGAATTGCATTTTTTATTACTCGAACTATTCTCTCATAAAATCCTCCCCACCATGGGGCTAGTTCTAAAATATGTTCAGCCTTTATGGAATTTTTTCTCAAGAACGTTTTGAACTCTTTTGATTTAAACGCACTTCCATTATCACTAATTATCCTTTCCGGGTGACCTTTCCGGCTCAAAAAACGTTTAAAAGCGAGTATGAGTGTGCTGGCTGCCAAATCTGGACTAAGTTCCAAATGTACCCCACGAGACGTAGCACAAGTAAATAACAAAATATAACATTTATGGAGTGTAGAACTATCCCCATAAATTTCCTTGACCCACAAAGGACCAGCATGATCGATGCCTGTATATTGAAAAGCATAATTAGAAAAAACCCTATAACTAGGTAAATTAGACAGTGGTGTAGCCTTGATTTTTCTGTATCTCCATAATTTACATAAATTACAAGCATTAATAACCTTACCAACGGACTGTCTACCTCGTATTATCCAAAATCTCTGTCGAACTTGGTTTAAGGTAATCTCTTTTCCCGAATGCATAACTTCGACATGTGCATCTCGTATGATTAGATCAGTAATCTTTCCGTTCGTTGGTAATAGAATTGGGAATTTAACATCATCATTCAACCCGACTGCTTCGCTTAGGCGAGTCTTCGAACGTAGAATTGACTTGTCGTCTTCGTACAATCGTAAAGAGATTTTGAGTTGCTTAATTTTATTTTCATCATCGTAAAACTCACGTTGAGCTTCTTTAATCCAATACGAACTCGTTTCTTGTAATTCATCAACAGTGATCTCATCTACTCGAGTAGATTCTTTATTAATACAATTCTTTAAATTCCTTACAAATCGAAAAACATACGCAGTTACCAGACATAAACGGTCAAAAGAGTTAAATCGTTCAATCTTTATCACCTTCGAAAAACTATAAACCGGTAAACCACCAACTGATTCGTTCATTCGATTTATCGTAACTTCATTTTTCTTAAATTCGTTTGTACATTCAATCGGAATATCGTGTTCGAAACTTGAATCAAATCGTTTTTCACTTGGCCAATCTTCGTTGTTTCGTAAAAATGAAGGACCATACCACCATTTATCGTTTAATAAGGTACTTATCTTTCCCGTTCTTGTAGCTAAGTCAGCAGGATTTTCTTCACCAGGTATATGACGCCAATCATCAGGTTTAACTAAATCACGTATTTTAGACACTCTTCGTTCAACCCATAATTTATATTCACGACGTAAACCTTTTATCCAGAACAAGGATACTTCAGAATCCGACCAACAAACGATACGATCAACAGTAATATTATATTTCAAAGCTTCATTAACATTAAATAATAATTTCGACAATAATAAGCAAGACATCAACTCAAGTCTAGGAATTGATTTAATCTTGTCAGGAACAACTTTACTTTTTGCACTTATGAATTTTACATAACTATCTCCGAATGAAGTCAAACATCTTAAATAAACAACTGCACTGTACGCCTCTTGAGAAGCATCGCAAAAAGCATGATATTCATATGAAACAATATCACAAACTATGTTACGCTCGATAAATCTTGGTATGCAAACCTTATTAATACATTTTAACTCGTTAAGATAATAATACCATGGATTTGATAAATCATCATCAACAATTGCGTCCCAATCGATTTTCTTTTTACATAACTCTTTAAATAGTAATTTTATTTGTAAAACAATAGGACTAATGAATCCAATGGGATCAAAAAACGAAGCACCCGTCTTTAGAATGTTTCTTTTCGTTGTATTTAACTTTAAACCATTATCAGCAATATTACTTAATTCAATTACAAAATCATCATTTATTGTATCCCAATTAATTCCCAACACCTTCCTATAATTCTTAGAAATACCAAACATATCTTCAACGTATGAAATATCATTTGACACTTCATCATTCTGATCAGTAATGACCTTTCGTAAATCGGGATCATTCGTTTCCCATTTTCGAAGATTAAAACCAGCATCTGATAATATCGCTTTTGCTTGTTCGTAAAACTGAATTCCCTCCTCGATATTTCGAACTGCAACAGGGGAATCATCAACATATAAATTTCGTAGAAGGTTTCGAATAATTTCGTCGTTTGTACCATACTTTAAATTTTTTGTTAAATGATATGCTATCGTAGCATTCAATAAGAAAGGACTACTCGTAAGTCCAAATAAAACTCTATTAAATCGATAAACAATAATTTTCCATTCATCAGCAAAAACGTCATCAAACCATAAAAATCGAGTCAAATTTTTGTGCTTTTCATCAATTTCAATATTAAGAAAAGCTTGTCGAATATCAGATACAAGACCAATATTGCCCATTCGAAACCGTAATAGAATATCATAAATGGAAGGAAGAAGACACGGACCTGAATACATGCATTCATTGAGTGATGGTTCATCTTTTGACAATTTCGATGCTGCGTCAAAAACGATTCTAATTTTCGTCGTCTCGCGATCCTCCCGAACAACAGGACGATGTGGTAAGTAGTGAACTAGGCCTTGAACTCCATCATCAACCTCAACCTTTTCAATTATCTTACTAACTTCATAATCCTTAATGACTTCATCGTACCTTTTGCATAACTGTTCATCCTTTTTCAACCTCTTATGTAAAGACATCAATCTTCTTAAGGAATTACTATAATTATCAGGAATTTCTTCGTGATGCTTCTTAATGGGTAATTTACATACATATCGCTCGCCATTAAAATTCAATTCCTTTTGAAAATCAGCAATTACATTATTCTCGTCATTAATACCTAAATTTTCTGTTTCGTAAAATCTTGTAATCAAACTATCGAGATTCTCATCCTTGGTTTTAATGACATTTGTTCCATTCTCATCATACGATGACTGTTTATCCATAATGAGGCAACAATGAGTAGAATTAAGTCGATTATTGATTTTAGGGTATCGGCCACACAATATCCATCCAAATATTGACTTAACAGCTATTGGACCTTCTGGTATTATCCTTATTTGATTTTCGATCATGGAGTAGTAAAAATCTAAACCAACTAAAACGTCGATTTCTTTGTTGTTAAATTCAACATCTTGATCAGCGAGTTTTAAATTGCGTAGGTGAGGATAATTTCTCAGCTGCCTAATATCCAATTTCTGAGTTTGGTTAAGGGAATTACATATGACTGGTATACATATTGCTTCCATATACACTTCGGTATTTCCATTTAACGGTTTTAGCTTCATTTGTACAACGTCCATTAATTTCGCTTCACTTTGAGTATTCCCAAACGTATTTATTATCAAATTTTCGCTGCGTATTAAGTTCAACTTTTTTCTCAATTCTTCACTAATATAACTACGCTGTGAGCCACTATCAAACATAATGCGAACTTTTTCAAATTTTTCTTCCCCAACAGCTGCAATTTCACCCACTGCTGTCTGTAATAAAATATTATTATGGCAATTAGTAAGCGTTGTGGTGGTTTCATTTGATTTATTTTCATCTTTGTTAAAGCTCTCTTGCATCTCATTGGTCGGTTTTCTATTTCGATTGTCACAAATTGAAATGTGATGACCACCATAATCACACTTTCTACATCGATATGAATTTGGACATGATTTGACCATGTGCCCCACTCTCAAACATTGAAAACAGCGAGCCGCCCGGCGCAGAATATTTCGTCTAACTTTCAAATCGGTAACTTTTTGACATTTAGAAGCAAGATGATTCGTTTGATTACAAAAGACGCACCTTTTTTCGTCTTTTGTTTCAGCAAAAAATGAAGATGTTGTATACCTGTTATCTTTACGGGGTTTCTGCTCAACATCTGTGACTTTCGAACATCTTTCTCCTGCTTGTAATTCGGCTTTTATACGTGTGATCATTGGCTCTAATTCCCAGACTTCGTTATTGAAATGTCTAGAAATAATCACCCTCAACTCCTCTGGTAACTTTTCAGACAAAACAGGAATTAATAATGAGCCATAGGAAGACGAAGGCATGCTCAAACTTTGCAAATTTCTTATGTTTACCTCAATTTGATCACACATCTTTCGTAATTTGACCAAGTGACTTATATTGTCAACTTCTGGCAGTTTTACTAGAGACTCCAAATGAGCTGCAATAATTAATTGTGGATTGCCAAAACGATTTTTTTAAATTTCTTTAGCTTCTTTATAATTTTCCGCCGATAAGGTAAGTCCATTGACACATTCTTTAGCATTCTCGCCGAGTAATCCGAGAAGGTAATTAAATTTATCTACTTCTGATAAATAGTCTTTTTTATCAATCGAAGTTTCGAATCTGTTCCAAAAGGTCTGCCAGTTTTGAACTTTACCGTCAAATTTCTCCAAAATTATTTTCGGTAATTTGATTGATATATCTTCTCTTTTCGACTTCTTTTCTTCCGCTGGGTTCATCTTTTCTTCTTCCGATTTAACCTTCACCGATTCCTTCTTCGACAAATAAAATTCCATTTTCGTAATTTGCTCTTTTAGCGGCTTATTTCTTGCCATCGAATCGGCCATTTCATTTTCCATTTCCTCGCTCTCTACTGAATCCACGATTTTATTGTCCAAAATCTCTATTTCACTTACACGGTTTTTATAATCATCTCGTGTACTTAACAGTTTGATTGTTGACTCATCAGAATTTAAATTAAATGTAATAAACAATTTTGACAGTTCATCGTCTAAATTTTTTAGATATCGTCTAATCACGTTTCTTTTACCACGCAACGCAGCTAATTTTTCTGCCATAATCTCCAATGAATTCTCTTCTAATATACTTTAATCTAATTTAGTCGCGGCACCATATAAAAATCTAAGTATGGTAAACTCAATAAATAGTACAAATTAATTTTTATCGTGTATCTTTCATCATAACAACCTTCATATAATACTAATTTTCATATATAATAAAACACAAAAAATATACTAGATCATCAAAATATAATCACCGTAGCAACAAAATTAAACAAGCTTCGATTGGCTAATATTTGCCGCCAACGCCTCATTTCGTATTTGTTTATTTATTACACCCTTTAAGCACGTCTCCTCCAACGTTGAGTATCGTCGGGATAAAAGAGTGTGACTATCTTCGTAAAACCTCGCGAAACATCTAATGTCACCGCCGAACGTCGGCAACTTCATCTTTTCCGGTCTTATCATTGCACGGGTTTCACTTGCTTCCCTAATACTTGACGATGATGCTAATTGGCTACGTTACTTCGAATGTGATTCTTCTTCGAATTTACCCCAAATAGACATACCTTTTGATGACGATTCATCTATCTCATTTTTCTTCGCATATATCTCGTCCGACATCGCTTCTAATTTATCTGGTTCAGATGACAATACTTCAGACCAATACTTTTGCAAGGTGAATGACATATTTTGTAACTTCTCCGTGTATGCTTTTAATAGTAAAAAATCATCGCCGGATAATTCTCCCTTCGTCACGAGTTCGTTTATCTTCGTGCAGAGATCATTCGCTAATCTTTCATCGATATATTTTTCTACTGATGATCTCTTAATACAAACTTCATCTTGTTTTCTTTTCATATCGGCTTTTGTAGATTCTTCGGTATTTCTCTCATCTTCAGTCTGCCTCGCTTCTAGTCTCAATAAACATTTCACATTCATCTACAGTATCAGTTGCTCCATCAATCTTCGACTGTAAATAATTCCTTGCTTCCTCCGATTCGACTGCGTTCTTTGATTTCTCACAATACACGAAAATAAATCTTGTGAGTTCCTCTTGCATTTCACGTACCGTAGAAGTGCCTAAAGTGAGACGCGCTCCTAAAGTGAGACGTAAACAAACATGAGTCCGTAAAACAAATTAG
>JAUKPT010001355.1:0-15557 GCA_032273505.1 Nanomia bijuga
TATATATATATATGTCGCTTATCTCAAACTATCATAAAAATCATATTTCACCTTATTCAAATGACTTTTCAGCTTATAAATATCGATTTTCAGTGAAAAATGCTATATTTGGCCCAATTTAGGGTCTAAAAACAGGATATTGGACCCTAACAATGCCCTGAAGAAATTTTTATTTTTGTCAAATATTCCCCATATATCTCAATCTAATGTCAAAATTCAATTTCATCATATAAATGCCTTTTCTGCATTTAAATATCGATTTGACCTTATTACATCTACTTTTTTTTTAAGAATACTAAGATATCATATATATTCTATCATTCTGGTGATTTGTAGGTCGGTAAGATGATTTTACAGTGAACTATATTCATCAAGATAAAGTTTATTCTTAGGAAGAAAAAAGGGGGCATATGAGGGTTAGCCCATTTACTGGTCAAGCCATTGTTATTAAGAAAAGGTCTTGAAGTGACTACAATAGTAATTAGTTTAGCCTTCAAATGAAAAAAACTGCAAGTTAAAAGCTTTTTTCGTTACTGAGATCATGTATTTTACATTTTAGGCCTCCGCTTAATTTCGATGAAAATCTGTTGTCCAGGCCTGTTTTATAGTAGGCTTTGATTTGAGTATTTGAACAATCACATTTATCTTTGCAATGATTTATTCCACTGCACTGCAATTCTGATTTCAGCTGTTAACTCTTCAGCACACCTTCGGATAGATTTGTAGAATAGGGAAGAAGTAAGCGATTTCTATTGTTTTCACCATAAAATAGAAATAAGAAGGTTTTGAACAAAATATTTACCGGTGTGGGTAGATACTGGTGAATTTTTGGTCTTTTGTGTTTCAATTACTTTACTAATGAAACAACTTAAAGATGTGAAAGTTTCTTAATGATTGCTAGAGAATATAACTTTAGTTGAAATAACTGGTATTTCTAGTAAAGATTTTACTTAGAAATCTGCCTTATTAACATTACGATTGTTTAAGAAATCATTTGGATTTATCTATTATTCATAACCCTTTTTACTAAAATCGTTGAAGCGCCTGGTGGCAGAGCCCGTAGTCCGTATCCCATAGCCGCAGTCCATGTTATAGTTGGTCGCAATACCCATTGTATATGTTTTTCAAAAAGACTCTTCGAATATTTAATTGGTCAAATTCGCAAAATTTATTGGGTGCTTAAAATCTTGTAATAAAATCTCCTCTCTGATTGGTCAAGGCCTGCATTTGGCACCAACGCTTCATCTAAAAATAGCGGATCTTTCTTCATCTTAGCCTAATGTCTACTTTTAAACAAATATCACGAGATGAAGTATATATCTTAAATTATTCAATCAAAAGAGGCAATACAACTATTCCGTCTCCGTCTTTCTTTCTATCATTATTACCATTATTCTTTTTCAAGACACCATTCTCTATGATGTTATCGCGTAGTCATTGGCAACATTAATAATCCAAGATTCTAAGAAGTGTTAAAAATTGAAGGTCTAAAAATGCATTTAACAAGGCGGTCTACAAGTTCTACTTATCTTGTAAAAAGTCCTCTTGATATTTTAATAAAATTGTGCGCCATTGATGAGCCATTATCATAACTTATTGTTTTAGGAAGATTAATATCTAAGTAGATATATAAAGCTGGAGCTTGTCCCTCACAAAATTCTGTCTCGTCCAGTCAAGGTGGGATGTTTACTAGTTAAAATTTGTTAGAATATAACAATGACATAGACTATTATGATATCTGTTGACAACAAATACAAATAAGCCTATATTAAAGAGAATTCCAGGGTCATTTATTCACCTTAAAAACAGTAACTTTAACTTGATATAATACCGGAAGTTGTAGTTGGAGCAAGGTGATCTAAATGATGTAAATTTTATTAAAAATGAAGAAATAGAAGAAGATCGGAAACCTAAATTTTCGTTTATATAACTATAACTGAACGATACAAATATACAACACGGGTTCCTAATGTGGCTTTTGATCAGATTTTCAACAAAGAGAAAGAAAGCGAGACGGAAATCAAATAAAAACTCAACGATTTAAAAGAATTCGATATAGATATGATTCTTGTTATTTATGACTTAGTTATCGTATATATGATAGTTAGGAAACGTATTTTTTATATGTTATTTTCGATGTTGTGCACGAATAATTTATCACCCAATGTATTGAAATCTATTGATAAAAAACGATAAACTTGAAACAATACCATACTTTTTAATCAATTGGGAAATACGTCACAATAAATAATATAATAGAAAAATCGTAAATTTCAAGTCACGTGGTATTATTCCTGCATTATTGTTCACCGCAACAGAGTTCGTATATATATAATAATTCGATGGCTTTTCATAACTATATAAATATACGAACTATGTTTATTAGGAATTAATAACATTGAATAAAAGATTCAAACAGAATTAACTGATTGGAAGAACAAGAAAGTTACATTCTTTTCTTACAATCAACTTGAGAACCAAAAGTTGCTTGATTTTTTTCACCATTTTGAGGCTCGAAATTGCTTATAATTGCTTAATATACGATATAGAAATTGACATTTGCATTTATATAATGAAATAATGTAGGACACCATGGCCATCTTGATACAAGGCAGGATATCTTTCCGACAAGGAATCGAGTTGGACCTTCTTAGGCAATCACCGATCAAACCAGTCATGGCCTACTTAAAATAATAGTTCAGTAGGCCATAAACCAGTAGACTTGTAGTCTTCTCTGGTATGTCTAGAATGTGTATGGAATATTCCATCTTCGGAGTAATTATTGGGGGAATAATGTGAATTTCGTAATATTTGCTATTATCGTCAATAATTCGGTTTTTATTATATTTTCAATCTTTTTCTTTGCACATATGTTCGTGTAATGTCGTGCCTAAAGTTATTTTTAATATATATGCCACGATACCCCGATGCTACGTTTTTCTTCTTCAGAAATGTTTGAAAAGGACTTTCGATTTCATACTGCAGGAGAAAGTTTTTATAAAATGCACGCGACGTTAATGAGTTAAATCATCATCATATATTATCATCATCATCATATCAATGATACTTTTGTATCCAGTTTCATCAAGCAATATAACACGTGTTGAATTATCCACCAGACAACTTACATAAGAATCCAATTATTCATTTTCTATCTTATGTATTACTATTTTCGTTGCCCAATTATCTTTTTTATTTCATCAGATTTGAAACTAAAAGTCTTACCTCTTACCTCTTATTTAGGAGAAACCTTAAGCGGTTTTCTGTCGTAATCTACAATGAATCAAGAACAGCTTGAATAGATGACTTGTCATTTACTGAGAAAATAAATGCTATGCATATGCGCATACATGGCAAAGCACAAGATCAAATATACAAAAACGACTGACATATTGCCACTAATAGAAAAAAGCACGAGGTGCCTATATATTCCCAATAATTATTCCCAAAATATGGAATGTCGGGAAGATATTATGCCTTGTATTTAGAATGCCATGAGGACACAGAGGGCATTTCCCAAATAGGAAGTGTTTCCTTTCACAAACGAAGTACATAAAACTTGCGTCTGTGATATGTGAGTAGTGTGTGGTATCACGTATCACTATGCATCGGATGGTTTAAAATATGGCGAAAATGATATCCCGGGCACTGTGAAAAAGCATAGTTATTACATCATATGGTTATGAAGCGCCATTGATTTATCATATAGGCATCATCTTATCTTAAAATGAACATTTGTGCACGGCTTATATCACGTGACTTAAAATTTATTTGACGTTATTCCCATTAGGTTAATGGAAATGAAATTGTTTCGAGTTAATCGTTTTTATCATTAGATTTCAATACATTGGGTCATTATTTAGCCGTACACAACATCCACAATAAAAAATAACAATATGTTTCATAACCTTTAGATCTACTAACTATGGAAAAGGAAAGTTTTTTACGATAAGAAATTTTGAGCTTCATAAGTTGTTTATCGTGTTTGAGGTTGGTTGCTTAGTTTCAGATGCATAGTGTCAAAAGTTGCTTAATATTTCTGGCATCTGAGCATAAGTTGCTTAAAAAAGTTGCTTTGTAAAAAAGAAATGAGAGTCGTTCATTACATTACATTATATCTGTTAGATATAGCTTGACTTCAAATTCTCTATATTTGCTAATGAATACTTCCTTCCAAGTAAATAAAACACTGATTCATCTCCGTTTTTGACCCTTTGCGTGTGCATTACTGCATCGCTATCTTTCCTATATCTTTGCATCACACATGCATATATCTTTTCGTCACGCTTCAATGATTTCCAGGCAAGCTCGTAGACGATACCAAAACAAACTATAAGTGATAAAGCGACTGTAATCGTGATCAGTGTCGGCCAAAATAAATCATCATAGATTGCAAATAAAATATCTTCTTGGTGTGTTTTCACCTTCAGTTCTTCGTGTGAAGTTAAGTTGTTAATGTGGAGACTGAGGCAAACGTTGATAATGTCTTTATTGTCTTTTATATAATCAGCGAAATACAAATAATCTTCATATTCGTTGACAACCATCCCGAGTGTCATTTTATCACCGTCGTATTTGATATCTGATTGGACAGTTTCTGCACGCAAAAATGTTATTAAATCTTTGTATTGTTTCTCAAGTGATTTGTCTTCTTCGAGTGAATGATAAAACGTTGTGAATGTATGTCGGTCTAACATGAATCCGTCAATTTCTTTACTTCTTAGTAATGACGTCATTTTGAAAATGCCGTCGATTTGATTGGTTGTCTTAA
Source organism: Nanomia bijuga (assembly GCA_032273505.1). Classification (NCBI taxonomy): domain Eukaryota; kingdom Metazoa; phylum Cnidaria; class Hydrozoa; order Siphonophorae; family Agalmatidae; genus Nanomia; species Nanomia bijuga. The sequence goes on from JAUKPT010001355.1 coordinate 4,772, forward strand.
CATCGACGAGAATCCCGCCGTGATTGCCGATAACGAGCGCGTCATACATCCGGTGGCGAAGCGCACCGACTTTGACTCCGCTTAAACTCGGCGATGGCGGATAACTTGCTTTATAGATTTCCGACGCTAACATAGCAGTAATAACGGAAAACGTTGTTATCCCCACTAAGATCCATAAAACAGAAAAGAACCGGGCGGGAACGGATTTTGGGATTTTCCGTCCATATCCAACCGTTGTCATAGCAATCACACTCCACCACCAACCGGCAAACCAGCCACTCACAAAGGATCTTGGAAATTCATCTCGATTATTCCATGTTTCCATTATCCAACAGAAGAAGCCAGCAATGGCTGCCATTAACAAACAAATAACAACAATTGGCCATAGATGAATACAGGACAATAGGAAATGAAGAATAGCCGCATTGCTACGCCGCGTGACATAATAAAAACTTGGTGGCTCTATAAACGGTATAAAATAGTGCCCGTGTAACCTTACCGCATTTGGATTGCCATAAACGGGAAATACGAAATGCGAATTATTTATAACTGATGACGTCATTTCAGTCACGTGATCCAACTTGGATAATTCCAGGACCCGCGTGCATTCGCCACAGCACATGTGGATGAGGAATTTGATCAAGAGCACGTCGTATGGTTCCATGCGTATGATTGATATTCTGTAGACTTTCTGACATACAAAGATGTCTTCACAGAGTTGTGTTTTGTCATGAACACTTTCCACTGATGAGCATTGTTCAAGATCAAGAGTCGCTTTACATTGCAAGCCGTGACTTTCGACATGTAGAATAAGTGGAATGAAATAGAATAAGGTTTTCATAATCTTTGATTAATTGATTGATTGATTGATTGATTGATTGATTACATTGAATGAACAAGCATGGACGATTATTTTTCCTAAGATGAAATTCCAGCCCAGATGGTCTCATTAAATAGTAAATGCTTGAAAATTTCTACAAAAGGTGGTTGCTTTTCATTTCATGCTTCAAAGTGACAAAGTGACACATTTTTTGTCTTTTTTACGTCAACCTGTCCCAGTCGAGCATTTAACATAATTTTTAGTTTTCTTTGTGAAAATATTTTCAAGTTACGTAAATTTAAGTAAATTTAAGTAATATTTAAATAAGTTTTCAAGTTTTTTATCACCTAAACGACATTCTTTCCTATGTCTTGTTTAAAAAATATGATTCAAAAATATTTTCGTCGCCTCTTGTAAAAAGCAATCTGCTTTTTTTGCTCAGATTCAATTATTTTTTCTCTTAAAAGTTTAGTTTCGCGAAACCAGCGGTTTAGCAATGTGGTGTTTTTCTGCTTACCACAGCCAGTCGATAAAAATAAACTTGATCAACTTTAAATTTACGATTTATACCAGATTAATACCACGGACAGAAAAAGGGTTGTTTAGCGACCAAAAACCAATATATATAATATAGAAGCCATTTTGTCACATTTTGTCTAGCTACCAGTAATTAAATGATATTTCTTTGGGAGTGGTTCGAAGGTTTTGAAAACATGACATTACTGATATTTTTATCGAATCATTATTAATTTTTGATTAGCATAATACAAAGAACCTACTATGACGGATTTTTTGAGGAATAAATCGCATGTTTGAAGAAAATATATCATAGTATGTTCCAACCTTTGATTGGATTGCTTGTAACTAAGTCAAGGAATGCATAAGAAATCAACATATTTCTTCATTATCAAAATAATTTTGTTATACTTGAGAGCTTGTTAAGATATTATAGGGCATCTCCGGTCTCCTGTCTCGAAGAAAAAGATTGGAATGTTGCTCATTTTATCGTAATCTTATCACCAGATGGTTTCCAAAAACATTTCATGAGTACCATTGCCTACTCTGTACATGACCGTAAGCTTATCTTATGTCGATAAACAATTTTGCGTGCTTGTACAGATTCTATAGTTAATCTTAGGAGGTTTTGAAATCAGTTTCTGTATGAGAGAATATAAATCAAGTGATAATATTAGGCCGCGTCACACCTAAACTCTGGATTTCCATTGTATAACTTCAGCTAAACCTGTCACGTATTGCGAAGGCGTTACAATATCTGTTATCTAGAGATAACCTGCATATGCTCATTACTGAAGCCTACCTTTTACTATAGGGAGTAGAAATGTGTCAAAGACCTTTAGCTGCTACTGGGCTTGATGTACCGTGTTTTGTCATACAAATATGGATAGGGAATCAAGCAAAAATAGAAAATATTAATAGTGTCGGTACCCTTGATGGTCTATGTACCCCTGATGGTATATTCCAACAAAATCGACCGGTTTGATAACAAATTGAATATATATAACGACTTAATTCACCCAATCTATTACTTAGGCATTAGCTCTTATTGGAAAAGGCAAATTATCGAGCTATTTTCGTTATTTGAGAAAATTCAACACGAAATCTGTAATTTGATATGTTGAAATTTTAGCAAAATCTATGGTAGTCTTTTATTTTACAAAGAACTTTCTCTGAAGAGAGAAATCAAATATGAAAAGTAGTTTAACTTTAAGCCAAAGATATGTCCAATGATAACGTATGTAACTTGCTGACTAAAAACAAACTTCAAAGATGTGGCTCACCGCACAGTTTTGACTTGACACGTGACCTGGCTTTTTAAAGAACAAGAGCGTAACAGATAAAAGAAAGGTATTTACCCAAACACTCTGACCCGCTTCGTTCGAATCCTGGTTCACACTCGCATTTATATCCACCATCACCTTCAACGCACTTGGCATTTGCACGGCATGGGTTGTCACGACAACCTACACTTGGGCTTGGTGTTATAGGAACTGAAATTGGAATTAAATTGAGAGAAAATAATTATCATTCACGTCAACGTTTCAAAACAGCATAACCTCGGTACAGTTGTTACGTTACATAACCATTTGAATTAACTACTGATGGATAAATTCAATCCATAATCGTTAGCTGGTTTCTGTCTGTCTCTGTTAAAAATTGGCAACATGTCCAGGTTAAGAATACATTTTTAGTGCAAGGAAAAATGTATCAAATCCGTGTCAAAATTTAAATTAATTCAGAGGAAATAAGCAGCAATCATTTGCATTTTGGCGTTACCGCATGTTGATTTTAACGGATGTTCTTCAGTTAACAAAAAGTATCAAAAATCATATTTTTTATCTTATCTGACTAAGCTTTAGTCGTCTAAGCCAATGAATTGTAAACGTTAGAGGTATCGTCAGCTAAGAAGTACTATCATCTATCTCTTAAGTTGACAAAGAAGCATATACTAGTATGCAAATTCTAACTAGGCTATGTTTACCTCTAACACATCCTTGTGCAGTTCTCTTATAGCCATCGACACAAACACAGGAATATCCACCTTCCCTGTTCTCACATTCGGTGTTTTGAATGTTTAAGCATGAGCGCCCGCTTGCACATTCATCGATATCTGAAATTAGAATGTTAAAATGAGTTAGAAATTAACTGTGGTATGACGGTGGCATAGCAAAAAACAGTGGAATAACCTTCTGTTTTTAATTCTGTGAGTTGAGAAACTTGGAGGATCAGGCCATTAACCAAGTGCTCGTTGCCATCCTGCTTAAGCAGCGGAAATCAGGGATAAAAGTTGAAACAAGGATCGAAATGAATAACAAGCAGCCTCTTTGAAACTCATCTTGGCGGGCACGCAACTGAAACGAGGGGAAATTCATTTCTAATCAAAACGTACGAGGTTTGTGATTTTCATGTTTATTTTTTTGTAAAAAATATATAGAATTTGTTATTGTATAAGTTTTTTAGTGGCGGACACCTTGGCTTTAAAGGTCAATGATATTTTTCAAGTATATCTTACCAACACAAGTAGAGCCACGTTTTTCGTATCCAGGTTTACAATCGCATCTGTATCCATCTCGTTCTTCGATACATTCAGCATTCGCTTCACAAGGGTCGTCACGACATGTTTGAGTTGGACTTACTACAGAAAGAAATAATGGAGACATTTTAGACAGAAAGACAGACAGAAAGCTGATTCATAAAGAATATTTAAAAATATTATGTGCAGCAAAATGAAAAGAGGTCCAATAGACTGCTTTATTAAAATAACAACACAATATCAAGCAGTATAGAATACCCGCTTCCAGCATTCAAGGTTAGAAATACTATTTGACCGTTCCCATACTACTTTTTCATTTTGAGAGTTAATGAAAACTGGCAAACTTGCGACCGAACTAAATCAAACGAATCACTCCTCGAAATCACCTTTCCATAACCAAAAATTGACCTACCTACACAGCCTTGTGATGTTCTCTTGAATCCATCAACACATACACAAATGTATCCACCCTGTCTGTTCTCACATTTCGCATTTGCAATGTTTGTACAGGCACGGCTAGATGCACATTCATTAATGTCTAAAGATATAATGAATATATTCAATGATTGGCAAGGTACAGTCCATACCCTATTCTTTTCTCGACAATTTGTATCTTTCACTTTTAGCAAATGTTTAAATCCATGGAGCTGTCCCATAGAGATGTATTTTTTATTGAGTTACGCCGATAAAACTATAACTCGTTTCGATAGATGAATACAAATTCTTTCATCTGAAGTGTATCAAATTCTTCACGAAACGCCGTGGAAAATTTCTTTGGGTGCATTGAAATGTCAATGCAAATGAGTAGCGTGGCAATTTATACAATAATTGAGGCGCTGTGCGTATTTTCATTATAACCCTAACTCACAACCCTCGCTCTAATCCTAAGCACTTGCGTGACAGCGTATATTTATCCAGACATAATTTTGCACATGTTTTTGTTCGTATATGCACCTGGTCTAAATAAGCAGTATGCCTGGAAGATCTCCTCCAAAACCCTATACTATACAGAGTTGGGTTTACACTACTATTGAGGTAACAAACTGGTATAATAATTTTTCTTAAAAAATGTGAAAAACGGCTCGGTCTACTTACCGACACATTCTGAACCTCGCTTCTGAAATCCAGAATCACATTCGCAACGGAAACTGCTTCCTTCAGCGATGCATTTCGAATTGTCTCCACAAGAATTTGATCGACAATTTCCTCTGTCAATGGCTAAATATAAAAAAGCGAGAAATTTTCATTCAGTCTTTGTATCAAATTATTTATTTAGGCATTTATTCTTATATACACATATTAGTTTTAGTTATTTATATCTTATTCACCATATATTTTCATGTACACTTGATTTTATTAATTCAATTAACTGCCTAGACGCACGTTTTCCACCTTAGTAATCATGAAACTGCAATAAAGAAAAAATACGTCTCTCGTACCTCTGCATCCTTCAGCCGTTCTTTCGTATCCTTGTTTGCACACGCAAGCATATCCGCCTTGTCTGTTTTCACATTTGGCGTTTAGTATGTTTGTGCATGCACGGCCACTAGCACATTCATCAGTATCTAATAAGAAATACCTCTTCTTCATCATTTATTATAAAAGGTAAGTGATTGCAATTGTGTACAAGTTACATGTTAACTGTCTGTTTGATTGGTTTAAAAATACATCCAAATATTGTCATTTGATAGTGCGTTGGAACTAAACTTGATTATAAGATTTATTTGATCTAATGAAAACTGTTATGATTAGATTTTCGATCAATCAAAATGCAAATTTGTTGACTTTCCAGGGTGGCAGAAGCCGCTACATCAAATCAACCAAATCTCAGACGAAGTGCAATCCAACACGAAGCGGGATTTAAAATAAGTACTATTAGTTAACGTTGATGAAATCAGTTATTCTCTTTTAACTAAAAAACGTTCTAAAAAACGTGAAAAAGTGCAACGTCAGCCTCTTTTTTTATCTTTTATCATAAACTTTAATCCAGTTGAAATATCTCTAGAAAACATCATATGAAAAAATAGGGCGAAGATTTAAAACTTTTAGGACATTTAAAACCTAAGAAAATCCTTGCAACTACAACTCTAATGTAACCAAATTGATGCCATTTTACACGTAGCTCCTATATTATACCACCACCAGGAAGGGGATTCAACTTTCTTGCCTCAAACTAAATTTTGTCTAATCTAAACTTTCAGTTTTCTGCAACTCTGAGACTTTCCCTTTAGATTTAATGAATGAATTTATTGATAACCTACCAACACATTCGGATCCACTCTTCTCGAATCCTGGGCGACATTCACATCTATAACTATCACGTTCTTGGAAGCATCTCGAGTTGGCTCCGCAAGGTCCATCGTTACAACTTTTAGTGATTGAGGCTAAATAAATAACGAACAATAGAACTGAAATCCTGAATTCTCTGAAAGCTTTACAAGACTCAAAGAATAGAGTTTATACCACATCCTCCTCTACATATTTTATACCTATATCGCCACAATGAGATAAAAGCAGAGCAGAAAGCAGAACCCATACCTTCACATCCTAATGCAGATCTCTGATATCCTTCTTTGCAGACACATCTGTAATCACCTGGTCTGTTTTCACATTCAGCATTAGGAATGTTCGAACAAGCACGTCCACTGTTACATTCGTCAATATCTGGAGAAATAATAGATAGAGGCAGTTTAATCAGGCAGTTCCAATTCGGGGAAAACGCTTGCGAAAAATCCCGGGTAAGGTGTTGGTGAAAATACGAAAATATATGCTTAAAAAATGGTAAAAATTGACAATACATAAGTTGACCATTTACACTTTCGAAAAGAATATCTGATATTCTATGAGCTCGATTTAATACCAAGAAAACTTTTAACACGATCAAGTAGATCTTGTTTTACGCATGCCCTGGCGAGAAATGGATATTTATATACCAAGTCAATGGATCAGGGTGTCTCTTATAAGTCTTATTTTTATAGAGTGCGCTATCTATTCTGAAATTACAACTCATTATCTTAATTACCCAAATGATTTCTTACCAACGCATTGTTCTCCTCGTTTTTCGAATCCATAATCACATTCACACCTATAACCATCACGTCCTTCAACACATCTTGAGTTGCTTCCACATGGTTTGTCGTTACAAGATCTAGCTGTGGGTGTAGGTTTGGATGTTAGTGATTTAGCTAAAGCAAACCAAGAATAGTGCAAACTCAGCAGAAGACATTTAAACTTTCCGTTTATTAATCTTTGCTACAAAGAATACAAAATTTTGTTCCTGTGAATTTTTAATTGCCTAAAAGGGATTATTTCAAAAGATTGTGTAATTTCTATACTTAATCGATCAAAAATCTGAATTATTTATTACGAAATGCTTTTACCAATAGGCTTCTTGCTGATATAATTTTTAACCAAAAACAACTGTTAGACGAAGTTTTGAAACAATTCCTTAAATAAAATTATAACGAATTTTGAGTGTTATTCTCTTCATCTACCTTTACATCCTTGAGCAGTTCTCTCATATCCATCAACACAGATACATGAGTATCCACCTTCCCTATTTTCGCATTTTGTGTAAGGGATGTTTGAGCATGCACGGCCGCTTGAACATTCGTCAATATCTGAAAGGAAGAAAATATGATGAAAATTCGTTCTTCATAAGTACAGTTATAGCGAAGTTATTCCTCTTTCTGATCTGCTCTAGATAAATTCAGTAAATATTTTTATATTTTTCTGGACTTTTTTCCCCTATTTCTCTTTGTTTATATATCTTATGAGACAGTAGCCCTTAACAAGGTAGGATTGAAGATTGAAGAGATGCATTCAAATCATATACATGTAGTTTGGTTTAGGGAGATTATGACGAAACTCCAATTATCCAAAGTTATGAGCTTAAGATGTTGGTCGGTTTCTTTTAGCTTGATCTTGCTTTGACCTACTTTTGCCTCTTTCTTCTGATTCCGGCCTTCATTTTTGATAAAAATTAGCACAGACATTAGTTCATAATACTATATTTGCACCGCCAAAAGCAATTTCGAAAATAACTATTTCTTTGCACTGTTTTTCTCACATAAAGTGAAACCGAAAGTGCTTCATACTTCCCCAAAGAATTGACCAATTTTTTTCTCGATTGATTTATCATGATCTAGTGTCTGATAACAATGTGTCCTGAAAGTTTCAGAACCACTAAATACTCGGAAGTTACTTTCCGTAAAAAGACCTGCACGATGTCTAGGCCTATCGTAAAGAACGCCATGGTTTATATACATTCCATCCTTTATGGATTTTCAACTACCAATTGATAAAAACCTACATATCCTATTTACCTTAGACCATAACTACATAAATATCCTTTAAGGACAGCCGCTGTTTTTATAACGGTATACAGAAGCATGAAACGTATAAAGTAGTTTTGGTTCTTACCAACGCACTCAGATCTTTTCATTTCAAAACCAGGACGACATTCGCATTTATATCCATCCCGTTTTTGAACACATCGCGAATTGGTTCCACATGGTCTGTCGTTACAGGTTCTAGCTGTGGGTTTTGGTGTAGGTGCTGGTGGTGGTGTGGTAGATGATACTTCACAACCGCTTGCAGTTCTTTTATATCCATCTTTACATACACAAGAGTATCCACCGTGTGAATTTCTACATCTGGTGTTTGGAATGTTGGTGCATATGCGACCTTTCACACATTCGTCAATATCTGTAAAAAGTAAGAACAAAATAGGTAGAGGTAGAGGTAGATAGAGACATCGAAAAAGTTGGTATCGCTGGAATTATTTCTGAAAACTTATTCGAGAGTAAGGACGTCTATTTTTGGCGGAAAAGCTCTAAATGAACAAACAAACAAACAAAAAAACAAACAAACAAACAGAGAAACAAACAAAGAGACCATTCTTACCAACACACTCAGCTCCATTCATTTCAAATCCAGGATGACATTCGCATCTATAACCATCACGTTCTTGAACACATCTTGAGTTGTCTCCACATGGTCTGTCGTTACAGGTTCTAGTTGGTGTGGTAGTGGTGGCTTGACAACCTCTACTCGTTCTTTTGTAACCTTTGTCACACTCGCATATGTAACCTCCTTCGACGTTCTTACACCTTGAGTTTCCAATGTTTGTACAAGCTCGTGGAGATGCACATTCATCAATATCTAGAGGCAAAAAGTCAATTCGTTTAGGATTTTTGGCCACAGTCTACTAGATTACTATTAGCAAATATGATGTTCCTTTCTTACACATTTTTACACACAATTGTGTGTAAAGTTAGCAGTTTAGTTCTTAATAATTTTTCTCTAAGAATTAAGTTGCTAATTTTAATACTAAATTGATATAAAATAAAATCATTTAATCTTTTTTATCAATAACAAATGACTCTAATATAATTCCTTACCAACACAATCTGAACCAACTTTTTCAAATCCGTGATCACATTCACATCGGTGACTACTGCCTTCTGGGTAACATTTGGCGTTTGGTCCACAAGGGTAACCTTTGCAACCATCATCTCTTTTAACTACAAAGAAATTGAAATAATATTTTAAGATCATACAAAAAAATAATCAACAAAAGGATCTGTTAGTCCCGTTTAATAAAACATATCTCATACTTATTGATTTCAAATGTATTCATGAAAAGTTTAACTACCAGGCAGCAGTGTAACCTGACTCTTGCAGATTTACGGAAAGACTTGAGACAGTCAAAAAAATCCAGGGATAGGAAGGACATTGCCAACTAAAAATATGTATTTGATAATTTCAAAGTACCAACCTATACATCCTCTTGCAGTTCTTTCGTATCCAACCGGGCAGACACATGCATAACCACCCTGTCTGTTTTCACATCTGCTGTTTGGTACTACTAAGCATGCTGCTTGTCCGGTAGCACACTCATCAATATCTAAGAGAAAAAGATTTGGTGATTGTCAAAGCAAAGCATTTTATCGGACAAAAAATGTCAACCATGGCATGCGTAAACCCGCGACCCTTGTAAATATTTTGTTTGTATTTTAGTCACTGTTGATATGTTGCAAAAACGAAAATGAATCTGGTAAAAACTTTAAGCCTAATATGTTACAAGATTCTTTCTTGCATCAGTTTTCAACAAATGCTTTTTTGAGAATACATTTTCCTGTTCAAAAAGTTGAATTTCTAACACGAGATGTTGTCGATGCAAAAAAGATGACAGAAATCAAAAGACGTCTCGATAACTCCTGGATTACCAATCCAGTAAAATTCAACCACAAATTCAAGAAGCAAAACCTGTCTGAGATTTGAATAACATAATGATTATTACTATGTCATTTCTAAGTACATGGATTGAGAGAATTGTTAATGACCGATGTTCTATAGGGGTAAAAATGGGGATAAAAAGGTTCAAGAAATGCTTCTTTATTAGGTTTTTTGAGATAGAGTGAAGGACAAAGAAATAGTTGGTAAAATGTATCTTACCTACGCATTTCGAGTCACGTGATTCAAACCCGGGATTGCATTCACATCGTCGATTTCCTTCTTTCTCGACACAATGTGCGTTCTCACCGCAAGAGTCCGTCGTACATTGAGTTATTTGAGGAGCTGGAGCTAAAATATATTATCACATAGAGTAGGTTTACCTTTGTCTTTAATCGAATCACCTTAATAATAAAACGTAATTAGTACTTATGGATGGGTCATAGTTATTTACCTTTGGATCTTAGTCTAATGATTATGTATATTCAGCTGCGCTGGGAAAGGACCCTTTTCTTAGACAAACAAGGTAGTACATGGCCAATTTTATACACGGCCATATATGTCAATGACAGGTTTTTTATGACATACGGTTAAACTTCTACCTAGCCCTGATACTTTTACTACGTACTAAGTGGTAGGAAAAAATGCATCAGAGACACTCTTGAGCGAATTGGTCA
>JAUKPT010001356.1:0-15555 GCA_032273505.1 Nanomia bijuga
TTGAGACCGTCATTTTTGGATTCCCCGTATCGGTTTTAGTATATATACCAATTTTCAGTCTAATCCAACGACTTTAAGTTTTGTGTGCCTGGGGACAATTTGGGGGTCATTAGCCCATTTTTCCATTGTTTTCAGATTTTAAGACCATCATTTTTGGATTTCCCGTATTGCTTTTAGTACCTGTACTGAATTTTAGCTTGATTGGACAATTTTAATTTTTGGGGGCCTGGGGTCATTTGGAGGATTTTTGCCCATTTTCCCATTGTTTTCAAACTTTTTGATCCATTGTTCTTATAGGGACTCAACCCTAGTCACGTGGTACAAGTCACGTGGTTATGACGTCATTGTTGCTAGGGTAGTGACGTCATTTGAGTTTGGTTGCTAGGGGCCATCAGTGGATTGCTGGGATTTCTTCTACTGCTATAGTTAGTATTAAAACGTTTAGTCTTTTTTATGTAATTTATTGTTGCCTTGAGAATAGTTTTATTTTTGTTGCTCGAAAGAAGACGAAGGCCATAAAGGTAAATCGTTGGAGTGTTTATGAATTGATTTAGGTTTCTTGGTGCTAGTATTGAATAACAGATGCTGCTAATAACCCTCGGTGAGCTGCATAGAGAGGAAAAATGAATAGAAAGTGTGGCATGTCTTCCACTACTGTTCCACAGTCACAATATTCATCTTCTCGATCCCTCTAAGTCCTTTTTCTGTCAAGAACAAAAACTCAGTATTTCAATCAGGGATGTGTTACAGATCCCTGTTTCAATCATACAATGGTAAAACGCGTCAATCATCACAAACATTTAGGTCTCTTTTTAGACCCAAAACTGAGTTTTCGAAAGTACTTCAACAAAAAGGTAGCTGCATCCCGCAAGTGGATTGGTATCATGTCTTTCTCTCAATTCGCTAGCAAATATACATTCGTCCACATCTTTATTGTTAACATAGTATTTCATTCAACAAGATCGGTCAGTTTAACCAGGGATGGTTTAACACGATCGAGTCGATAATTTCATCTTTTGAATCGCGCAAAAAGTGTAAACTGTCATATCATATCATGTCCATGTTATGATAGGTGTTCGAAGGAATATATATTTTGCTTTAAAAAAGAAGAATGTCGTGAAAGCTAACGACTAGTTTGAAAAAAAGGTAACAAACTCGATCACGCAAGACCTGTGCGCAATCGTTTAACCGATCACGTACATATTTCATACCGACAGGCTCGTTCATCAGTACTAGCCAACAGTTTTGACTTATCAATGTCTTTGAATTTTATGATAAAGAGTATCGATCACTGGTAAACCTGGAAAGGCTCTAAACAGAAATACGCTACATGAGGATTTAGACGTTATTTTCACTGACTGATAATTTTATATAAAATAATGAATACCTTAACTCCTGGGTATCTAAAAGAACCAACTCCAAATAATCGTTTTTCTCATCGTTTACAATCTAACTTTTATGTCCTGTAATATTACGTATATTCAGCCAATCAAATTAATTTATTCTTGCAACAATTATTCAGCACATCAGACGAAAGAAATTTTTATTCAGAGAGGAAGTTGTTGGCGGATGCTGATGTATGGAGTGGAAGAATTGTTACTTCGTTTCAGTTAATTAAATTTATGTATATCTTTAACGAATTTAGACTTTCCTAAACTTTCCTAAATAATATTGATTTTGATGAGTGTTAACTCTGTCCATCTTCAAAAAAAGAGTTCTTCTCTTGATTTGACGACCAAAAAAAAGATACATTTGGTCTCTCTGATTACCAAAGCCTAGGCTTGAGTCAACTCAAAAGTCACGAACTAAAACATAACTCCAATGACATGCCTGACGATATTTGCTCGTGTAGACCACGCGTTATCTATTTTTAGAATGTTCTAATTTTACACTGATACGAACAGATCTTTTCATAGAACTTGAATCTGTTGGGATTTTTTCTTATATCTGTTTTAGTGCTTGTGTATCTTTGGGTACAGGTCCGGAACTTTCGCGGCCAGAAGCTTTCGCAGTTTCGCTTTTTTGGGGGGTTTTTCCGCAAAAGTTAATTTCATGAAAATTTTCAAAATTTGTCATCCGCGAAAGTTTAAACCAGCAAAACTTTATTCGAAATTTTACTTATCATCCCCGCTAATTTTTCAGAAATCTTCTATCTGCGAAAGTTTATTGCCGCGAAATGCAATAATTTTGTGAAATTTTTCTTTGGGTATCGACAATTGTCATTTTGAGAAAGTTGAGTGAAAGAGACATGAAATAACAACATTTTTGTTCCCATTTATGCTTTAATTAAAATATTTACAGAAAATAAAACACATTTTTTTTGACGTTGAAATTATGCGCGCACATGTCTCGGCATAATTATGACGATTCACATAATTTATGATAATTTATGACAGTTATTTACAAAAAGTTCCGAATAATTACAGTAATTCATTTTTGAAAGAGATTTCAAATATATTTATTGGCCAACCAGCAGCCTGTATAAAAATAAATAAATTAATCAAATAAATTAATAAAACAAAATGAATAAACAAATAAATAAATAAATGGAAGGCCGGCAAAATATATATCTTAAGGGAGTCCGTATTTAGGGGTTACCTGATTCGTAGACACGACTGTTTCAACTATTGTTCAAACGTAACAGGTTTGTTAACGATTTACGAGAAGGCATTGATGTCATGTAAATCGTATAAACCGAGTATTCAAATAGCTATAAAACTTATTTTCTTTTTATGATGTATGTTGATGATAGAAATTAACAAAATTATTGATCTGCTCATCTGCTTTATCAAAAACACGTAATCGCGAATTGAAATACTAGTAATTATGAATTATCATAAATTACGAAGAAATGACACAAATTCTTAATCAAAGCATTGAACACTGACTTTTGAAATAGCCGTGTGAAATGAGACCAAGTGTCTAACTCAGACGGTACCCATGAACTTTATCCCTTACCCAATGGAGTGGTCAATTTTCATTGAATAGAGGGGCCGGGGAAATGGAGACGGGCCATGACCTTTTTAATGGTATAATTCCAAAAAGGTTAAAGTTATTTTGGCAGAAAAAAGAGGGGATGGATGTTTGTTTTTTTAAGTTATTTTCATTTTGCCGACCCCTTTCATTCTGTAAGTGACCCTAGATACAAATAAGGTTAAATAGATTTGTTTCTGAAGAATAAACTTGATTTGCATAAATAATGTGGATAATATTTCGCGTGGATTTAATTTTGCGGTCGACCAAAATTTTCGGTCTCGCGTGGATTTAATTTCGCGGTTAAGCTCTCCCTGGAAAATCTCGCGTCTATACAATTTTGCTGACAAGCGAAAATGATGGGTTTAATTTTGCGGTATGCCGAATTTTTATTGATTTCGCGTTTAAATTTGATTTTGTAAAAACCGCGAAAACCGCGAAATTTAATCGACGCGAAATTTTATCCACCTAAGATAAATAATTGTTGATTTAATAATCGAGAAAATCTTGTTCAATGCCAAAACTTAGAAATTTACTTTTTCCAGAACCTTGGGGATTTACAAAAATTCTTTGAAATGCCTAAAAGAAGAAACTTCTAGAAAAAGATGACAGAACACGCGGAGGTGTGAGAGTGCAAATCAAAAGGGCCACAAGTGTTTTCAGAAATATACGGCCCTGAGTTAAAAATGTAAAAAAAATATTTTTTACTTTACAAGTGTTTCCCAAATACACAAAAAATCCGTTAAAAGCATACGTCAGTTCATTTGGAATGATCCAAGTAGGAAAAAAAAACCTGGAGTTGTTAATTGGGTTACTGGCAATGCGCAGAATTAGAAAAATCGTAATCTGGCCATTTTCTGTCATGTAGTGAGCCATTTATTTTAAAAAGATTTTTTTTTTTGCCAAATCGGTTCTTAACGTGACCAAAAATGGCCAGACAACATTGGTACCAAAATCATCATAACTCGAGAAACGCACATGGTAAGAAGCAAGTTGAGCCCATTTCATAAAAAAAAGCCAAAATAGCGAAAAATAAATTGGGAAATCATGCAAATTTCAAAAATCGGGTTAGTTACGATTTATCCACCTTACGTCTGTCAACTGAATATTTCTTTGCTCATCACTATGATCACTACTATAGCGGTCTCAAATTTTAATTCCATACGGCATTTTATTCAGGTTTTTTTCCAGTTATTTTCATTTTGCCTTTATGGTGATCATATTGTTGGTTCCGTTATGGTTTATCTTGCTAAAATAATAGCATGGTGTCGGACGAAACGTGGCATATTGTGATAAAGACAAAAATAATGCTCAGTGTTTTTAAGTTAAATACAAACAGAAAGAAATTGTTTCATATGCTATACGTATTATGTACGCATTATGTACGCGTATGTATGTATGTATGTGGTGTGTGTATGTGTGTATGTGGTATATAAGCATAATGTGTATAAGCATGGCGTGTAAAAGTAAGTATCTGGTGTAAACACGTATGCGACGTAGGTATGAAAATTAAGTATGCTAGTATATGGCAAGGGCATGTGAGTAGTGTAGCTATGATATACGATATGGTGCGTATATGTGTAATTATATATTGTGCGTATGAAAGTATATGTTGTGTGTATGTAAGTATATGTTGTGTGTACGTAAGTATATGCTGTGTGTATGTAAGTATATCTTGTGTGTATGTAAGTATATCTTGTGTATATGTAAGTATATCTTGTGAGTATGTAAGTATATGCTGTGTGTATGTAAGTATATGTTGTGTGTATGTAAGTATATTTTGTGTGTATGTTAGTATGTGTTGTGTATATGTAAGTATATGTTGTCCGTATGCAAGTATATGTTGTGTGTATGTAAGTATATGTTGTGCGTATGTAAGTATATGTTGTGTGTATATAAGTATATGTTGTGTGTATGTAAGTATATGTTGTGTGTATGTGAGTATATGTCATGTGTAGGTAAGTATGTGCTGTGTGTAGGTAAGTATATGTTCTTTATGTAAGTATATGTTGTGCGTATGTAAGTATATGTTGCGTGTACGTAAGTATATGCTGTGTGTATGTAAGTATATGTTGTGTTTATGTAAGTATATATTGTGCGTATGTAAGTATATGTTGTGTGTATGTAAAGTATATGTTGTGTGTATGCAAGTATGTGTTGTGTGTACGAAAGTATATGTTGTGTGTATGTAAGTATATGATGTGTGTATGTAAGTATATGTTGTGTGTAGGTTAGTGTATGTTGTGTGTATGTAAGTATATGTTTTACGTATGTAAGTATATGTTGTGTATATGTGAGTATATGTTGTGTGTATGTAAAGTATATGTTGTGTGTATGTAAGTATATATATATATCGTTTTTGTAAGTATATTTTTGTGTATGCAATTAGGTGAAGTGTGAAGTATGGAGTGTAAGTATGAAGATATATGGTGCAAAATTTAACATTAACACGTTAAAAAGTTCTAAGCGAAATATTTTATAAAAGAGATTTTTTGGGGTTGAATTCAAATTTCAATTTCTTTTCTAATCAAGACTTTTTTCCTGATTTTTGATCAAATTTTCCAGATTCAAATCCAATTAATTTCATTTTGCAAAATGTCAGAAATCTAATCTTCCTTCGATTAGTGAGATGAACAAGGTAAGGTACCTTATCGGACAAAAATTCGGCAGCAAAACTTTCGGCGGACAACATTTTCGGCACCAACTCGAAATTTGGGCACTTTTGTCCGCCGAATTTTTTTACGATTAGGTATAAATGTAACATCAACGGAATGGAAGGCCTGTAATTTAAACATGGATAACGGAATAAATATGCCTAGATACAAAGTTTCAATTTCAAACCTTGCCTAGATTACGAATTATTCAACAATACCTATTTTTAATCCTATACCGGAAATAACCAGATTTCCGCTATGCTCTGATGAGAATTTTCAAAAAAAAATATGCCATAATTGACTTTCACGTCCAAAAATATGTCCAGTTACAAAATTTTGCAATTTAAAATCTTACCCAGATCACGAGTTATTCAACAATACCTTTTTTTAACCCTACCGGATATAACCGGATTTCCGCTAGGTTCGAATGAAAATTTTCAAAAAAAAAAGTATTTCGGAACCCAGTGACGTCATAAAAAAGGTCAAAAAATCGCAACTTTGAGCGTCTATAAAAAGAGAACGGAACAAGATTTTAACCTACGGGTTTTTTTGTTCGTCTAGTTTCAATTAGCTCTTTTAACTATAAAAATATCAAAAACGACTAAAGTTCCCCTTTAAGTTTGTTGTAGCACTATGTCTCTAGTTTACAAATGCTACATGATCTATGGGCATATATCATGCGATAAATTATAAATACTTGTGCCAGCAAAATCCGCGATAAATCAATCCCCTCGAAAATTTATTCATTTTAAAGTAGTCAAAAATAGCATTGTTAAAATACACTGAAATCATAAGAAAAATCTTCCATTTAATATTTCACTGCACTGCAAAATTGAATTGAAAACTATATTAAACAGAAAAAATGAAATCGAAAAATATTGGCAAATGAATAACGGAAAATCTAAGTACCAGTCGACAAAATGGGACAAAATCTTTGTAAGGTAATTATATTTTTGCTGACAATAATTTTACAGGCACTTAGCTGAGGGGGAAGGGCACGGAGGGAGCAAATTGAATTTTTCAAGTCAAACTGCCCCTCTTCCAATAACTAAAATCTTCAGGAAATCTGATGATTCCATATATTTTGGGGGCTAAAATCATGAAATGTCTTTAAATTCGCTCAATTCTATTATTTATTTTTACGATTTGCCCCCATAAATTTTTGATTGCTGAAGGTCAGCAACGTGCCTGAATTTGATCAAACTGGTAAAAGGGTCAACAAAGGTGTTTACTTACTTCGAATTTTCGAAGTAAACAAGACAATAAAACGCTAACAGTAAGGAGTTATCGCCAAATTTCGGCTATTTTAGACGTTTGATTGGTTAGAAATTACAGCATCAGAAAGCTAGTTGGCTCAATTTAAAAAGTCACAATTCTATTTTTTGACGAAATAAAAAATGAAGAAAATATTTTTGAAAGAACCAATCAGAAACTTTATGATGCTTACGAACAAATCAAAGAATCGAATTAGCTAAAATCTGGCGACTATTCTTAAGTTCTAACAACGAAATATGATATAAACAATATTCTGTAAAAAACTGCCATTATGAATATTTTATCATGTGTTGGTAGCCTGGACAACATGATAAATCTTAATACTATAGCTATGAACGGGGGATGCATACATCTATCCAAACAAATCGAGTAGGAGACAGACAGACAGACAGACAGACAGACAGACAGATAGACAGACTGATATACACACACTGGCGACGAGTTGTATAAAAAGAGCTGTTACTGCACTACTTGAAATGCATCCTGGGAAATATACCACATATCCTACTTTTGGTCCAACTAATCAAATTTGATTTTGGTATAGGAGCATGGCTTTTTTTAAATACAAAAGAGTGAAAAATGGAAATTTTTTTTCATCAATCAATGTATCCTACGACATCCTATCTCAGTCATTCGAAAAAATCCATTCGGGAGTTGATCAAGATTCAAAAAAAAAGGACGGGATAACGATCCAGACAAAAAAAACATTGTTCTGGCTTGAAATAAGGTTTTTGAATCAAAACCCGGACAAAAATAATTTTTGATCCGGATGAAAAATCCTTTGATCCGGCTGATCCGGACCAAAAAAGGATAGAACGTTCCTACTAGGTATTTTCACTCGCATACACACACCCTCACGCTCACAGGGAGCAAAAATGAATACTTCTATATATACAAATTAATTTACATTCCTGTCTCTTCCAAGCTACTACTATAACAGACAAGCAACAACAACAACAACAACAACACAACAACAATTACAGCAATATAATAACAATTAAGAATTTTTCTAAAAAATATATTTTTGTTTCTCATTTATTCATCCATTTCTTTTTTTTTTAAATCCCCTTATAACTAGTGTCTTTTCGTGATAATACTAATGTAGCCTTTTGATTTCTTTTTAAATTTTGGACCATTTTATGTTGGACACACACGATGCTCGGGTACATGTGCTTGGGTACACATGCTTGGGCATGAACAAGCACGACACAGTGCATGCAACAACATTTTATTTTAAACATTAAATAACTTCTTGACGGTGTAGCCCTAAGAAGAAACATAATGGAGTAGAGGAGTAGTGCGTTGTTTGAACAGGTTTTAACAGGTTTAAGCATGTACGAGCATGCTCGAGCAGGTTTTTAGTGAGTGTTAGTTACGGAAGGTTGTTTTCAACAACAATATCATTTTAGCACAACAACATAACACACATTTTTAAGCATTAAAGATCTTCTTTACTGCGTACCCCTATAAAAAAGAAGTAAATGTAAAAGTGAAACATCTTAGACTTGTATGGGTGGTGGTTTGAACCTTGGCGGTGGTGGTGGTCGAGTGGTCGGGTGGTGGTCGGCCGGCAGCATGCTGGTTGTACACAATATATAGGTTGTTTGTTTGCATTTTTGTTTGTTTGTTTGTTTGTTTGTTTGTTTGTTTTGTTTTGTTTATGCGTTAAAGATCTTTTGCACAGCGTACCCCTAAAAGAATAAAACAAAATGAACCGCGTTATATCATCGGACTTATAGAAAAGGAGACGGTCACATACGTAAATGGAAACACGTGTAAAGAATTCAAAATATTTTGTGATTGAAATTTTGAGGGAATTGTCGGGTTTAAATAAAAATGTACAATTACCAATCCTATAGTAATACTGTTTTAAAAATTGATTGCTATACTAGTATAGGGAAATTCGTCTAACAAATTTGAAATAAAAAATCTGCTTCAGTGCTAAAGATCAAAAGGTTTCTAACAACACGTGTTTCCTTGGTAACCGCCATATTGCATTTTCGTTTCCAAGTGCGATGACGTCATACTTCCGGTGACACAACTTTTAACCAATTAGAAAGCTTCTTTTCTCCAGCAATTCTCATCGAATATCTTTGCCAATTTCGATTTCGATGGTTGTGATTGAAATGCTTTTCGAAGCAGAGAAGATATTTGAAAAAAAGGAGGGCGCTCATTTAACATCTTACTGAATCTTACTAGTACTACAGGGTTCCCCTTTTTTGATACCAATTTCCGAACGATGGATTAATCAATACTTCTTCTAAAAGTTTTCAATAATATTTCCAGAATTCATTGCTATGATATATATGGAAAGATACTTGAAAATACAAAACACATAAAATTCCTATAGGCAGAATTTATCTGGATTTTCTAGTTTTTTGGTCTGCAAATTTCAAAGATTTTTGAATAATCAGCGGATATTTTTAAGAAGCAGAATAATATTTGAAGAGTTTGTAGGAATTTTCGTGGCAACCCCTGTAGTAGTAGTTGGTAAGTAGTTTTTTCGCTCGCATGATTGTTAGTAATTGGTTAGTTGTTGGTTAGTTGGTTAGTTGTTAATTGAGTTACCGGTCATATAACGGTTAATTAGTGGTTAGTGCGGTTTGTGCAGAAAGATCAGAACCCTTTCGTCGCTTACAGCCAAAAACAAATATAGCTTTGTTTCCGGCGCACCGGCCCGGTGAGAATTATTTTTGATTACACCCGGCCGCAAACAGAAATTTTGTTTTCTCTTTCTTTTTTATAATAAAACGTCGTATTACTACTACGTAATTTACTATCAAGGAAATCGATAAAAAATAGTGACAAATGACATAAATGAATCTGTTTTTCCTACATATTTCTTGCAAAATAGATTTTTTGCGGCCGCCCGGTGTGCTGGAAACAAAGCTACATTTTTTTTGTGTATGCAAATGATGAGAAAGAATGCTCCCAATTTTATTTACCATGATCATTTAAGGCTATTTCTGCCGTTTTATTGGTTAGAGATTACAGCATCAAGAAGCTTATTCGTTCAATTCAAAATGTCACAATTTGATGTTTTGCTAAGTCATAATCCCTACTGTAAATTACTTTATCGATAGAAACTTTCGCGGGAAAAAACTTCCGCGATTTCGCGAGTTTTTTGGCCATTCGCGTAAGTTTATACCTGCAAAATTTTTCAAAAAATTTGTTTATTAGCTTGATTTTTTAGCTGGTTTATTAGTTTGATTTGCAGGTCAAATTAGGATTTATGTCGAAAGATGTTGCAGTTCGAGAAAGTTTATCCCTGCAAAATCTCTCAGACCAACCATTTGCGAAAGTTTATACCCGCGAAACTTAATTTTCACCTGTGGCATTCGCGAAAATTTATACTCGCGAAAGTTTCTACCCGCGAAAGTTTCTACCAATAAAGAATTTTCCAAATTTTCATTTTAAATGCGTTAAGAGTTTTAAGAGTAGCCTCAGCAGTGATTCACTTGCGCCTTGTTTCTCATTAGTCATCATTACTGTTACCGAACTGCTCAATTACAAGAATTATTAAATGCAGCGATACACTGTGAAATATATTTACTTCAATAGTCTGAAGTGTTTAAAGTATAAAAATAATAATTTCTGGGATCTGTGATCTGAGTAAAACAGGGTGGCCACTCAAAAATCTGAAGGGTTTTGCAGGGGGTTTGAAGAGAGAAACTCAGGGTTCTTGAGTTTTATTTTCAGTGATTTTAATCAAGAAATGCATAAATTATGAACAAGAGTTATGTTTAAGAGCAAAATGATAACAATTCATTCTCATTAATGCGTTGTAGCAATCCTTAAAAAAACAAGAAAACCGTGTCAGCATACTTGGGTATAACCTTACAAGAAAAAGAATCTATCGACAAATTTTCATTCTTTTTGGGGTCAATGTTTAAATAGAGGTGTTTCTGGGTATTTTTGGAGGGATTTTTTTTTCAAGGTATTTTAAGGGTATTTTCAGAAAATGAAATGACTGATTGAAATTTTGGACTTATTCTAAGTCTTCATAGTGTATCGTGACATTTTTTGTAATTTGCGCAAAAAAAGTGAGTAGAAATAAACGTAATTCAATCCACATTCATGAAGCTCGTTAATTTGACACAACGAAAAGATCGAAATATCCATAAAGAAGTAGAAAACCTATCCCCCTTAATTTTGAAATTAAAAATGTGAAACAACACGTTTATATCATCAAACACGTCAATTTCTACTCAATAAAATAAAAAAGAGAGAAAGGAAACAAGGAAATAAGAGAAACGGTAATGAATAATTAATTAAAATATGAAAAGAAGGAATAAAACTATGGAAAAATCATATAAATTTTAAAAAGTTTTGAAAAAAGAGGTTTATAAGAGGAAAAATATGAATCAGAAGATGATTTCAAAAGGAATAAACATACAAGGAAAAGGTTCGAGAAGGAAGAAAAGAAGAGTAATCAGTGTTTTTCAAGGCCTGTCCAGTAAGCAAAGGACTAGAAAGGATGGGGGGAGGGCGATCCAAAATATCTTTATGTGCTTAATTGAACAATAAGCATTTGATTTGCACCAATGGGTGGGTCTGTCAAATTTTGATAAAATGGAAAGGGGGTCATTAAAAAATGCTATTTGCATCCAAAAGGTGCAATTTAACACGAAAGACAAATACCCATTTAAACAACTTTTGAAATTAGATTAAAAGTCCAAAACCTATAAGAAAGTACTATGGATATTCCTTTTTTTGAAACTTTCTTAACTAAGACTAGAAGCAAACAGGACACAAGACCTTCGTTATGAAATATAATTTTTTGTTGTTGTTGAACCAAGTTTAGGGGAAAGGGAAAACGCTTAATAAAGAAAAAAACTCAAGGGATTCAGTCCGAAGTTCAACACCTTCAGGGGAATTCCATTTTCAGAAAATTTATAGAAAATTGAAATAACCTACACCCTCCCTCCCCCCCCCCAAAAAAAAAAAATCCTTTAAAAATGGAAGCCCCTTACGTAGAAATAAGGCTATCAAGGATTATTTTTAAAATTAGACACAATTTAACAATAAAACCCTTTTGGCTGATCATCTAGGGGCCACTGAACCCAAGCAAGGACATTGATTAAATAAAACTTAGTAACGACACCACCGAAAATAATGACGTATACATACCGGCATGGAGTAGAAGAAGAGCACCATGACAGCGATTAGCATAGCAACGACTAGGAACTTGAGTAGACAGAACTTGTATTGTTCCCAGATCATGTAGCGAAGGGATTTGAAGGGGTTCATAAACCACGTGAACGATGTGTCGGGACGACTGGAATGAGAAAAATGAATTGGTTGATTATCAAACATTGTAAATAAATCATATAATCCAATACATAAACAGGGTTGCCACCACATTTTTGAAGCCAAATTTAGGGGTTATCTGGGGCATATTTAGGGTAGAAAATGGGGGTTTTTCAGATGAATTTTTCACGTCACTGATGATCTAAACCAATTTTTGTAAGCTAAAATACCACTTAGTAGAAATCTGAAACCTTTAAATATCTCAGAGCTGATAGTCATAGTAAATGCTAACCAATAAATATTCCGGCACATTTAAACCCTTTAAGACACAACTAATGCTCCTCTATCATCTTCGTATACTTTACCTAGATATCCAATTTATAGTTAATGACATTGATTCATGAAAAAGTCAGGGATTTTAGGGGGTTTTCTTAAACTTTTAGGGTATTGACTCTTTTTTTTAAATTTCGGAGGCCTTTTCGAAGGAAAATTTCATTTTAGGGATAATGCAGGGTATTTAGGGGTTTCGGGGGTCTGGTGGCAACCCTGATAAAATATAGATAGATAAAACCCAGATCTATCTGACATTTAAGGAAGTAAAGTAAAAAAGCTAAACTGAATAAAAGCATTTTTATCCCAATGTTTAGAATATAAAAAATACTATAATTTATCCACATAGATAACATCCTAGAGGTTCCAACTTAACATAGAGAATCCCCTTAATTTTAGGCCCTTATATATAACTTTAGTTTTGCTGCAATCTATCTCTAAGCTATTGTTAAAATTTATTTGCGGCCTTAAAATGATTCTTAACCTCTTTCCTTAGAGAGTGTCTACAGATCATAGGCAGATTTACTGTTTGATTGGTTGGAAATTAGGTTTTCTTACCCTTAACAGGCAATGGCCGCTGCTAAGCAAGAATTTCAACCATTAAGGTAAGGAAAGTAGTTGAAGTTTGGAAGAAATAAGAAATAATTTTCTGAAAGTGGCTGCTAAGTGTTTAGGAGGATAGGGGGGTCAAATCCATAGCGGCCATTGCCTGCTAAGGGTCAGGAAACCTGTTTGGAGACGTCCCCTTATGTCATCATGAATCTTAATGGTTTAGGTGAAAATGTCATTAATTAATTGATATCTTTCAAAACAAAACTGTAAATAAGATGTTTGGGCGGTTAAGACAGCCATGCCAGGCATTTCGATGCATCACATTTGAAGAGAAGATGTAATCTATTTTTCCCAGACATTTTTACGAGCGATCACGAATGTCTTGTTTGACGACATGTAACATACTCAGAAATACGAGGATAAGGCTACTAACCTGACTTAAAAGTCGAGTTGTTTAAATACGGTAAATAAAAATTTGTCTGGTAGTCTGGAAGATTCTTTTATTCAAAAAAAGGTTTATTATTAAGGCATTCTTAGCTTTTACACAAAGATCAAATAAGGTTAACCTTACGTGTAAAAACAGTTAATAATGCGATATGAGTCACTTATAAGCAATAAACGATTAAGTTGACATCTAAACCCATCTTGCAATGTAAACACGAGAACGTGTAAAGCACAATAAAAGAAGTACTGAAGACACAACAAGGCGGGAAGATGAAAGAGGAGCATAGATAGCAAAAAGAAGAATTCATTTTAAAAGACTTCAAAGCATATTTCGTCTCCCTTATCAGAAAACAGTGAAATGTTGTGATTCGTGCAGTATCAATTATGCATCAACGAGAAGCAACAGTATACTTCAAATTAAAAAAAAAATGAAACTCTAATACTGGTAGATTTTGTGTCAGTAACCCGGTGTCACTTTCAACTCTCACCAGATCAAACATGTCTTGAGATAATTTCGCCAGGTTAATGATTCTAAAGAAGAAATACACCGGGTCACATAAAATTCTGAATGGGTCATGTTGATGATTTAATTTTAAAAGTAACCAAGGCAACAAAAATTATTTTATCTACACCAGTGTTTTCTTGAAAGGTAATTTTTTTTGTCAACAACCCATAAGGGTAGATGCTGGATAGGCATTAAGACCCCCTACTTAAGAAGAATTTTCATGTCAATCATTTTTTTTAAACTTCAGACCCTATTTTTCTATGAAACTTAAGCTACTTCAGTTCCGACCAATATCATAATTTGCTTTTAAAGAAAGCTTGAAGAAATTGATAAATAGATCTCCACAATTTTGGCAGCTAAAAATTGCCAAAAACTACAATATGCAATTTTACTGGATATTGGAAAAGTCGCAAACTTTCGCGAAATAAACTTTCACAAAAAAGGGGCGAGAAATTCTCGCGAAAGTTTCTCCGATTAAAGTAGCTATTTTGCGACAGTGGGAGCTAAAATTGCCAATTGCATTATAAGTGAGCTAGCGTACACACCTTGAGA
This sequence comes from Nanomia bijuga, assembly GCA_032273505.1. NCBI lineage: Eukaryota > Metazoa > Cnidaria > Hydrozoa > Siphonophorae > Agalmatidae > Nanomia > Nanomia bijuga. Next base: position 14,536 of record JAUKPT010001356.1, read on the forward strand.
AAGGCCAAACAAAGGGAGTGGGAGAGTATGGAGAGTATGGAAAAATTATAAAATCTAGCATAATACTTGCAGCCAGTATTGGGATTTGTGGAGATATACACTCAAAATTATATTTTACTGCACCCGGAGGGTAAAGAAATGGATGTTGCACTCTAAAAGATCTTCGGTATATCCGTCCTACTTTCCAGACTGGTGAAATTGAAAACCCAGGAAATTTGTGTTTGATACACAAAGTCAATAAATTAGTCCTAAAATTTCAGATACTTTAGTGCAATAGTTTCAATCATATTTTATTACTTAAAGGGTTTGTCCGCAAGTTATAGGTAAATTCATCTTGAAGATTTTGATTGGTTCACCCAAAAATCTTATCACGAGGTTTAGTTTTAGCAAAATAACAAAAAATGATATTGTGAAAGGAACAAATCAGATTCTTGAAGATGTACAACTTTTCAACTATCAAATGTAAAATTTACCTATAATTTGAAGAAAAGCAGAAACAAAACTTTTTTCATCGGTTTGAAAAGAGGTCGCGTGGATGACAAATAAAAATTAAATTATTCCAATTCAGATCAATTTCAATTCCCAGCACGCCAATCACGAGACAAGTATAAACATCCGAATGGAAAAAAAGGAAACATTTCCACGAATCGTCAAAGCATTTTTCTTCTTCCATGACTTAATATAACTTAATTTGGGACAATTTACTCTTAATATTCCTTGATATGGCGGCCTGTTTCATGTGAGAATGATATGCAGTGAGTTCAATTGACTTCACAAGATTCCGGTTTATATTTTATGTAGAATGTTCCCCTCACGTGGTGATATTGACACGTGTGCAGGAAAAATCTCCCATGTAAAATTTATTCGTTGAGTTCAACATTATGTTATGAAGACATGAAAAAGTGAAGTAATTTCATCTCAATCTCTACCCCTCATAGCCCATGCCATAATGATCGTGCTTAATATATCGTGTGTGTGTGTGTGTGTGTGTGTGTGTGTGTGTGTGTGTGTGTGTGTGTG
>JAUKPT010001357.1:0-15553 GCA_032273505.1 Nanomia bijuga
TTCCAGTGTATGGAAGCTTAATAAGAGGGGTGATAGAAGGTTCAGCATTAGTAACGTCTGGAACCTGGTCATTATTTTGTATTATAGGAGCTGTTTGAATTTTTTCTATATATATATATATAAACAGAAATCTTGCACGCTTTTTTCAGTGATTAAATGAATGATACGTCGTTTGGTCAATCTTTTATAAAATGAAGGGTATTTTGAAATAATATTAATGGCAAAGAAAGTTGATCCCACTTCAATTAAGCACAACAACCTAATTGATTATATATACCCAAATATATACCCAATATTTATTTTAAAATAACTGCTATGTTTGATAAAAAGCTTTTCTAATAAATCATCTATTGAAAATACTTGTTAACGAAGAACTCGGTAAGAGTCGTCATAATACTTGTTTGACTTTGTTAGATAGAATTACAACTTTACGCTTGCAAGATACATAGTATGCATGAGATCACATTGTTTATTCCATCAGTTTGTATGTTTCTCATTAACAAAACAACATATCAATGTAGCCAATTGGTGGAAAAGTTGTAAGAAATAACTATATAAAGATGAGAAAAACTAAGTACTTTATTTCCTAGTAGATAATCTAGATTAATCTTGCCTTTTTCTTATTCTGTAGTAGTAATTTTGGAAATATTGGGTCATTTTTATTAATGTTTGTATCAATGTTTTTGCACAGTTTTGTAAAGCTCATCAATGTATAGTATCCCATATTATTATTTGTATTTAATATAGATATTTTGTTGGAAAAGTATAAATATAGATATATTATTTTTTTCTTCTTTTCCTTGACATGCTAACTTTATTTAAAAAGATTAAGCATCATCCTTATACTGGAAGGGGATGCAATTGTAGTGGAGAGTCGTTAAATCAGAAGGGTTGACCTGCTATGCCTTCCTCATTATGGAAATTTGGTAATTAGTTAGTTGTTGGCATGACGCGCTTCTGCAAGGCTGCCTTTTAATAACCATTTACACTGATACATTTTACAACACATATTCTTCCTTCTGAAACTGTTGCATCACATGACTTTTTTGTTTATTATTCTATTGTTATTGGTATTTCGATGGTTACACATCTTCTACAAAACATTGAAATTCATACGCATTTACATCAGTTTGAGAAACCGCCATTTCTCGCCAATGCGAGTTTTTTGTTGCCATATTTAACTGGCCAGATTCGAAGCACGTCTTCACAACGTTTCATCGCTGTAACATTGGAAAGAGCAATGCAATAGTTATTTAAATACTTCTGCATTGAATATGTAAAAAATAAAATGCAGGTACTTTGGTGTGTTGTGTTTGTTAAAACTTCATCTTTTAGAACAGAAACCTCACAATAAAATTGTTTATTAGAAAGTAATATATGACATTCATAATTGATTGTTATTCAAAAATGAAATACAGTTAAATAGAAATTAATTTTGTTTTTTTATTAATTATACAAAGACTATCTTCACGAAGATGTTTAGAAGATTGTTTCTAATTATGGATTTCTATACTACTAGTATAGAACGCCATGCTTCTAATCATTTAGAATAAAATAAATAAGTAGAAACCTTCTTATAAACGGTTTGAATTTTATTCTATCCAGATATTAAGTCAGCAATGACTAAAAACATGCAGGATGCCGCATCTCAGACAATAACGACCAGAATGAAAATAATGAAACGATTCAGCAATCATTATAGTAAATAATCAATTCCCCGTTTAAGTAATCGATTCCCCGTTTAAGTAATTCATTCCTCGTTTAAGTAATCCATTTTATTTTTAAGTAATCCATTCCCCATTTACGTAATTCATTCCCCATTTATGTAATCGATTCCCCGTTTAAGAGATTCCTTGGACGATATTACATTCCTCGTTCCCCGTTCCTTGTTTTAGAACTAGCCCATTTCGTGTCTAGAAAATATATTCAGATTAACTCTAACAATGAATATGAATAAATAATGAACAAAAACACCCTAAATAGAAAAACCTAAACATCGTGGAGCGATAACTCATCAAAAAGGCTCACCTAAAAATTTGAAAGGTCATTGAGTCACCCCGAGGAGAAGATAAAGAATAAAAAAATTAGTCCTTTTGTTGTAATCTCTTATGTTCAGTCTCGTAACTTATATTAAATATTCATCATAAAAAACGTGGGATTTTACGCTAAATAAAATAAAATATCGAAGTAGTCGCGTGTGGATATAAGTGAAAAAAAGTTTAGTAATTTTTGTGTGAACGTTAAGTCACACAAACTTATTTTTGTATGGTAGAAACATTGTCGAAATTGTATTAATTGAGATATTTAGCACCAACAATGTATTACTAAACGATATATTTCGGATTAATATCCATCTTCAGGTTAAAATACTATAATGATACAACTGTTAAAACAGATACAAGTTATAAAGATGTATATATAAACATAAGATATGGCCTTATTCTATGCCGAAAGATTTTCGGGTTTTAAGATTTTCCGACATTTCTAAAGGCTAGTTATTACATATCAGAGACAAAATTGACCATAGAATCAAAATATCCATATGCCGAGTCAAAACGTAAAATAGTTTCGGGTTATTGACCCCTGAAAATCAAAAAAAAATGATACAAAATTACAAATATGTCACGTTTTAATGAACATCTAAATTTCATTTTTGATGGGATCATAGATCACATTTTAAGGTACCAACATACTAAATGACAAAGTTTTTCCTATTTTTGTTCTTGGAATATTAAGCAAAAAGTGAATTCATCGATTTAGAGTCAGTACCTTAGTTCCTTAACTTAAAGCTGAATTTATACTGAGAGAAACATAAAAATTCATGAAATGAGTAATTACAAAAGAGATCATTAACAAGGAATTTAGCAACCCTATTTTATTTCATGTTATAAGAACTGTATGGCTAACATTACACGTGAGACGCTAATCTAACTGTTTTGCATTTTCCCAATGTAAAACATCTCACGATTTAAATCAAATGTTTAACGTATAAAAGAGTCGGTATACTTTATCTAATTATTAAGCTTCTACCTAAATTCCATCGCAATTGACAAAACTTATAGCTGCAAAGGACATTCTTTGACATACATGATAAATTACATAGTATTGTTCAGAACTGAAGGATAATATAGAATTGTATGGTTATTTAGATGCAATGAATAGGCTGCTTGACACTTAAACTTTCTTTGTATACATTTCTGTAATGTAAGCAGTTAGAAGAGATGAAACTTAAAGTACGTATGAACAATTATTTAATCAGTAAAAATTATGAAACGGGGAAAAGCAGTTTGTCCCTCGAATCTCACGAACAATTCATCAAAATTTATCAAAATTTGCATACTTCCTTCACTTAATTATTGATCCCTATATTCAATTAATTATAATTTCAAATATTATTTCACCGTATTTTGATCTTTTTGTAGATATGAGGAAAAGCTAAACCCCTTGGAATTTTTGTTTCGTTTTTCACGAATGTGTAGCAAATTGTGCCTTCATTGTGTCATACAAAACTAAAAGTTTATATTTAAAAAAGAAATTTAGTTACAGTCAATTAAAGTTTTTTCAGTCGATATAAAATAAAAAGTACTCAACGAATTTCGTCGGTTCAGATTTTTTTATCTCTTGATTTTATTGTCAGCACAAATAATGCTTAGTGGAATCCTTTCCTTTTTTATATTTAGAAATGAAGCTCAAATGGCGCCAAAATGAATCAAAATCATAAAGTTTTCGGGGGCTTCGCTCCTGAACCCGGACCCCATCTGTACTCAATTCGTTACGCTCGTCTACTCGCTTCGCTCGTTTTTTCTTATATTTAAAACTAGGTTTCAGAAAGATAATTTTCTGGAATCCTGTCTTTTTGCTCCTTATAAAGGCCTTAAATCATGTTGTTTCACATTTGCCCGAATGCAGGGAGAACTGGTCGATCCCCAATGGGATTTTCACAACCTTGTACTTGTTATGACATTGCTGGAAGCCACTGACCAGTTCCAGTGATGTTGCAAATTGATCAATTGTAGTGTTCTACTTTTGTTTCGGGGTCAACATGATGCGCTAGAAGAGCACTTAAGGAACGTTCTTAGACCAATGTGATGCGCTAGAAAAGCACTTAAGAAACATTTTTAGAACAAAATGATGCGCAATAAAGACCCTAGGTACATTCTGACAACAACATCGACATGCCAAGTCTTATATAGCGTGCCAAGCCTAATTTTAGCGTGACAAGCCTAAATTAAGCGTGCCAAGCCTAACTTCTGCGTGTAAATCCTAACATCTTCGTGCCAATCCTATTTTTTTCATGCCAAGCCTAACTTTCGTGCTAAGCCTATCTTTTGCGTGCAAAGCCTATTTTTTGCTTGCCAAGGTCACCTTTTGTGTGCAAAGCCTAACTTTTGTGTGCCAAGCCTATCTTTTGCGTTCCAAGTCTAATATTTTCGTGCCAAGTCTTACATTTGTGTGTTAAGTCTAAAATAGGCGCGCCAAGTCTTGTTTTTCCGTGCAAAGCCTATTTTTTGCATGCCAAGGTCACCTTTTGTGCGCAAAGCCTAACTTTTGTGTGCCAAGCCTATCTTTTGCGTGCCAAGTCAAATATTTTCGTGCCAAGTCTTACATTTGCGTGCCAAATCTAAAATATGCGTGCCAACTCTTATTTTGCGTGTTAATTCTAAAATATGCGCGCCAAGTCTTGTTTTGCGTGCCGAGTCTTATTTTTGCGTGCCAAGCCTAACTTTTGCGTACCAAGCCTAACTTTTGCGTGCCAAGCCTAACTTTTGCGTGCCAAGCCTATCTTTTGCGTGTCAAGTTTTATATCTGCATGCCAAGTCTTATGCGTACCAAGTCTTATTTTGCGTGTTAAGTCTAAAATATGCGCGCAAAGTCTTATTTTTGCGTGCCAAGCCTAACTTTTGCGTACCAAGCCTAACTTTTGCTTGCCAAGCCTAACTTTTGCGTGCCAAGCCTATCTTTTGCGTGCCAAGTTTAATATCTGCATGCCAAGTCTTATTTTTGCGTGCCAAGTCTAAAATATGCGTGCTAAGTCTTATATTGCGAGCCAAGCTTAACTTTTCTTTTGACAAAAAAGTGAATACAACCCACCATAGTGATATTATATCTCTAGACTTTATTTCCAAATTAATGATCCGGTTGTGGGTTGTTTGGCAACATTGAGAAGAATAGCCAGTGGCGACTGATGCTTGCGATGCTCTCTCTTAGCTTGCTCTAATAAACCGGCTCAAGTTGCTACAGAAGTTCTTAAATAGAATGTTCCACGAGTAACTAAATGGCGCATCATGTTGTTGTCAGAATGTATCTAGAGTCTTCATTGCGCATCATTTTGTTCTAAAAAATGTTTCTTAGGTGCTTTCCTAGCGCATCGCATTGGTCTAAGAACGTTCCTTAAGTGCTCTTCTAGCTTATCATGTTGTCCCCGAGACAAAAGTAGAACATTCCAATTGATCAAATTGCAACATCACTGGGACTGGTCAGTGGCTTCCAGCATTGTCATAACAAGTACAAGGTTGTGAACATCCCATTAGGAATCGACCAGTTCTCCCTGCACTCAAGCAAATGTGGAACAACATGATTTAAGGCCTTTATAACGAGCAAAAAGACAGGGATCCAGAAAATTGTCTTTCTGAAACCTAGTTTTAAATATAAGCAAAAACGAGCGAAGCGAGTAAACGAGCGTAACGAATTGAATACAGATGGGGTCCGGGTTCAGGAGCGAAGCCCTGATTTTGATTCATTTTTGAGCAATTTGAGCTTCATTTCTAAATTTTAAAAAGGAAAGGATTCCACTAAGCATTATTCGTACTGACAATAAAATCAAGAGATAAAAAATTCTGATCCGAAAAAATTCGTTGAGTACGATTTATTCTATGAAGACTGAAAAAACTTAAATATAACTTTAAATATAAACTTTTGGTTTTGTATGACACAATGAAGACACAATTTGCTACATATTCGTGAAAAAAACAAAACAAAAGGGGTTTAGCTTTTCCTGATATCTACAAAAAGGTCAAAATACGGTGAAATAACATTTGAATTTATAATTCATTGAATATAGGGATCAATAATTAAGTGGTAAGGAAGTATGCAAATTTTGATAAATTTTGATTGGATTGTTCTTGAGATACGAAGGAAAAACCGCTTTTTTCCGTTTCATAATTTTTACAGGTTAAATAATTTAGCGTCTCATGTGTAATGTCAGCCATACAGTTCTTATAACATGAAATAAAATAGGGTTACCAAATTCCTTGTTAATGATCTCTTTTGTACATTTTATACATTTAATGAATTTTTATGTTTCTCTCAGTATAAATTCAGCTTTAAGTTAAGGAACTAAGGTAATGACTCTAAATCGATGAATTCACTTTTTGCTTAATATTCCAAGAACAAATATAGGAAAAACTTTGTCATTTAGTATGTATACCTTTAAATGTGATCTATGATCCCGTCAAAAATGAAATTTAGATGTTCATTAAAACGTGACATATTTGTAATTTTGTATCAATTTTTTTGTGATTTTCAGGGGTCAACAACCCGAAACTATTTTTCGTTTTGACTTGGCATATGAATATTTGGATTTTATGGTCAATTTTGTCTCTGATATGTAATAAATAGCCTTTAGAAATGTCGGGAACCCTTAAAATCCGAAAATCTGTCTGCATAGAATAATGCAATGCCATATCTATAGATGGCCATGGCCCATTGTGTATAGATATTAAAAAAAAAGATGTTCTTTGTGCGGGGTCTAATGTTATGGCTTGAAACGCGGGGCTTAGGCTATAGCTTAGGCTATAGCTTAAAGCCCATAAATCCGTACTGCCCCAACGTTATAATAATGTAATTAAATTATTCTTTTGGTTTCAATAAGGGTTTGCACTTATGATGGGACAATCTGATCTAACAGATTCTTTCGTTGTGGTTATCGTGTTATTGATTCGGAGTTTTATATGATCCAAACAAGCGCATTGATCTGCTCATCTGTGTATCACTAGAAATAATCTAAGATTCAATAATATATTACAGGAAAAGAAGATTACTAAAGACGCAGATTGTCATTTCTTTACAATTTATTTTTACAAATATTGTACAATTGATTTATCTTCTATTCTTCTAAAAAATTAATCTCCATGTTTGTGGGGGAAGGGGAGGGGGCTGGTAGGTTTGGGGTGTGATTGCAACAAAATGAGATATTTCTTTCGTTAGTGTATTGTACAGGGAATTTGTTAGAGCTGGGGGTGGAGGCAGAAGTTCATAATTATCATGGCTAAAATGACACACTACACCTTTTTGTTCTCACGTCAATATTTGCTCCGGACGTATACCGAGAAGGTCCGGATCAATAGCGCTTTTCTTGCTGACGTTGCTTCTCCCACCACGCTCGACTTTACTCACTGTATTTCGTTTCTTTCCTGTGAAATTGATATTCACGTGGAAGTTCAATCCCCCTTTGTCGTCTTTATCTTGCTGTGACGTCACAGAGACGCTATCTTCCGATCTCTTATCCGACACATCCGTTTGGTTTTGCTGAGGGGCGGCGCCATATTGACTTTTCGAGAGGCTTTCGTTTTTGAACGCTTGCATTGCTTCTATTGTGTCAATATTACTGTTACTACTCTCGTTAACCTTTCCCGCCATTTGTTTGCTGTTAGCCGCCGCCGCCGCCGCCGCCGATTGTCGTGCCGGCTTTTTATCGTCGTCGTTTATTAACGTCTTCATTTCATCATACAAATTTGTCATTTGCGACATCACCTCTTTCACGAATTCGTTTCTCTTCGAAGCATTCAGCCCTTTTCCGCCATGTTGTACCCCACTCGCGTTTTTCTGCAGGTCGGGGATGTGACTCTTCGCACGACCCAACAACTCCAAAATATGCGAGTTCATCATTTGATTCGTCTCGTCCCGTTTCTCACTCGCTTTCAACATGTTCTGCATGGTTTTCTTTCCAAACGCCATCTTACTCTGCAGTGTCTTCCTTCCATTCAAAAACGTACTCGCCACATTGCTTTTCATTGCTTTCATCTTTTCAGACATGTGGAACGAATTTGTCAGTTTATTTGTGAAGTTGTTGAAATCTTTTGTAATATCGCTCTTTTTATCAGCAGGTTTTGAAATGTCTTTTAATATCTTATTGTTCAACTTCATAATGCTGTCCAATGTCCTTTTCGTCGCATTGTGATTGATAAAGAATACACGTGGTTTGTGTTCGTTCACCCCTTCCTTCTCCTTCTTGTTTGCCTCGATGTCCCCTTTGCGTTGTGTCATCGGGTAGAGCGCATGATCCAATAAATAATCGAGCTTCTCTTGTATTTTGTTTGGTTGCTCTTGAAAATCTGAGCGTTGTTGTGCACCAGGACCCTTCATGTTTAGATCGTAGTCGTTTAAGGTCGTAACGTCAGGAATGATATTACCACTCGACATTTCGTTCTCCAGGGCGGCCCGCTGTAACAAGTGGTTTTGTATCATGCGGTCCATCTGATCAAACTTCAACGCACTTCCCTGTATCGGTGACGCTCCACCACCATCAATACGCTTCCCGTTCAAAATACTCGATTTCAAAATACCCCGTATCTCGATATTCGTACGATTACGAGGTTTCACATCTTCCTGAACGTTAACCTTCGTCTCGTTTTCATGTTGACTATTGTTATTATTTTGAGTGTTGTTGATGTTGTTGTTATCGAGCGTTCGCGCGTTATTCTCGGCGTTGTTTTCCTGTTCGATCTCTGAGTAGAAGTGGTTCATCGACCGGAGTATGTTCTTTATCAGGTGCATTTTGTTCGGTGTGAAGTTCTTCCCGGACTTCCGGACAACCTTGATGATACTCGTCAACGCTTCGTTCAAATCGAGGATATCGAGAAGTGCTTTTGAAGAGTTGAATGGTTTCGATCGTTTACCGGCCGCTTCGAGACTGTCCGGGTTAATATCGACAGACACTACATGTGGACGGTTGTTCATCACAGCGAACGATTGTTTAGTGTCCGGGAATATCGGAGTGGACGTGCTGCTACTGCCAGTGTCCGTTGTGTTTGTGTACACGTGGTATTTTGATTTAAGAACGTTCGGTTTTAATAATGGTGAAGCGTCCACAGAATTGTTTTTGTCCGCAGCTTTATCACTGTTTATGCCAGTGGTGTTTTTTGTACTGTTGACTGGTTTGTAAGAATTTATACTACTTTTCATTGTAGTATTTTCTTTTCCATCTGTCTGATATCCGGGTGTTTTTCTAATACTATCATTTTGTTTCATTTTTTCGTCTCCTGTATCTAAAGTGACTACCGGTGTGTATTTCTCTTCTTTACTTTCAGCTAGTTTTGCATCGGCATTTACTTTTTTATTTTCGCCTGTTGCCTCTGAAGAATTTCTGGTTGGTTTTGTAGTCGCAGGATCGTCAATGCTTTTTTCAGCCACATCGGTTTTAGCATCAGCTGCCTTCACCTCGCTCTTTCCAGCACTCTCTATCGGATGTGCATTTGATTTTAAGGAGCTCTCCACCGTTTCCTTAATCGTCTCTTCGCTACCAACCATGTTTGTCTCGGTCGAGTTCATGTTCTTATGTGCGTATCTCATATTGTCGTGGATGCGATCTAGATTGCGTTGCGTCGCTTGCAAATTCTTCTGTGTCTCGTTCATCAATTTGTCTCGCTCATTTTTTGCTTCATCGAGTTCCCAGTCACTCTTCCCCTCCAGTGTGTTACCGAGGTTCAAGTAAGAATAGACCTTCTTCTCAATCTTCTTGTCTGTCACTTCTTTTCGTAGTTCACCGATGTAATCAGAAAATGCAGCGTGTAGACTATTCCTTAGCTTCTCTTCTTTTGTTATAGACTTGTTCTCCCTCCGCTCTCCTCCCCCACTACCCTCACTGTCCTTTGCGTAGGTAAAGTTTTTGATTTTGTTTCTCGCGTAGGCAGGGGCTTGCTCTTCTCCTTCGTCAGAGAGTAAATTGATTATGTCGTTTGTACGTTCTAAACCTTTATTGATAATCTCCTCTTTCTTCTTAGCTTCTTCATTTAAATCTCCTTCATATTCCTTACGTGACGTTTGCAAGGGCATTGATGGAGGACCGCGAAGTTTTGCTTCGTTCACAGCAATTCCGAACGAAAAATCCGACTTCTCACCCGTCCCCTTCTTTCTTGAAGCAGCGGCTGGTTTACTCAACTTAAAAGGTTTCTTCTTAACTTTCCCGTCTTTCCCTCTTAACGTCAACTTCCCTTCACCTCCCCCAGCATACGTCACTTTCACTTGACTCGGGTCGTGTTTCTTTCCGCGCACGGGCGGCGGCCCATGGATTCGGAAGTTCACTCGTGTTCCGTTCTTCGGCACGTGAACGTTAACGGCAATTTTTCCTTTCCGCGAGAACGCGCTAGATCGTACTTGATCCAGTAGTTGATCGATCTTGTCTTGGAATTGCGAGTAGCGGTCCTCTTCTTCATCCTCGTGTATGGAATCACGACCCGCAACGTTGATGTCGTTCTCTGTGAGAATCGACAGGTCGGGGATGATGTGGTGGTCTAGCATTCCATGCTCGAGGGCGGCGTGCTGAATCGAAGAGATGTTGTTGTTCATCATGGCACGTTCGAGGGCGACACGCTGCATCAGGTTCTGTTTCAGCATGTCGTTCATTCGATTAAAACGCCCTCCACCCTCGCGTTTGTCGACTCCGCCATCAACGTCACGAAAGCGAGACGATGACGATGATGATGTACGATGTCGGTGATGCAATGACGGGTTTTTGATAAACGACATTTCGATAATTTCGAGTTCTTTAGCGATATCTGCCGGTGAAATATCGTCCTTATCTGGATTTATGCTAATCAGCTCGTCAAGGGAGAGTGTGTGGTTGATCTTCGCAATAAGGGAATTAGTCTTAGCGCCCGAAAGGTTTGTAGCATTTGCAGATGCCTGAACGTCATCTTCTTCACTGGTTGCTGTTAGATTATGTCTCTTTGAGGCATCATCTCTGACAATCTGTTTTGATTTCGTACCATGTGTATGCTCAATGGGAGGCTTATCATCTGGGACCAACAACTTCACTGTTTCATTCACTGTCTTTTGGTTATCAGCTGGAGCCCCTTCGTCGTCATCCGATACATTTATGCTGACTAAGAGTGACGTACCATTTATGGCTGTGTCATTCGAAGAGGTCTGGGTACTATCGACGTCACTGGCTTTTCGAAAGTCTGAATGGCAGCCTGTATCCTTCTTCTTGATCAACCCGTCCGAACATTTTTCTTCTTGCGTGTCGTTCTTACTCTTCACGATGTCAACAACACAGTCATAGGGGAGGGTTGTCTTGTTCATTGGAACAAGCTTAATACAGTCCTGACTGTTTTTCGCCGTTATATTTCCAACGACAACTGTCTGTTCCGATGAGTTTGCAGTATTATCGGTTTTGTCACGTGTCTTAAGCTTTACTCGGTCTATATCATTCATAATAACATTTGCAAGAAAATCGATTTCATCGTTGAACGATTTCGTGTGATTGCCATCTTCGGTTCCATTCAAATTTGTTCCTGTAGTATCATTGTCAACTTTGGACACGTTTGATGGTGTAGTGGTTTCGTTGCGGTTAAGTAAAGGATGATGCTGTTGGCGTGTTGAATTTGCATTTCCGACTTTCGTTCTGCAATTTGGACATTTGGTTCGGTTTTTTAAAGCATTTTGCTGCATGTTGAGTCCATCGATCCGCGCTTCATTCATATTCGGAATGATAAACGAATTATTAACCAACTTATGAGGTCTACCAGAAGCTGAAGGAGGAGTTAGCATGCTGTTTGAACCACCCCCACCCACTCCCTCTCCCCCACCCCCATACCCTCCGGACATTGGTCCTCCACCCCTATTCCCAGCTGTATCATACCCATTTAAACCATTTATCGTTCCCAAGTCATCTCCCTGGCTTGACCATTTCGACAAGGCGTTATCATCTACGTCATTGACGTCCCCCGGCGTGAAACTCCCGTCAATATTACTATCGCTTATGGGGCTCTGTTTAAAAATACCTGCCACACTCGATACACCCTCCCGTCCCGGTACTTGGGTCCCACCAATAGGCACGGGGATGGGTTCAAGGAGATCCCCGCCTTTCCCGATGTTGTATTCTGCGTTATCGGAGAGCTGATCAAGCCTATTCTTTATGTTCGCAAAAATGTTCTTGTTCCCTTCTTCTTTGATCCCTTCCTCTTTTTCGTCCTGTTTTGCAAAGTTCCCTTTGTTGATGTCATAATTGTTCAACGTCTTTGCGCCTGCGTCCGTATCACTCGTCAGCATCATGTTTTCGAGGGCGGTACGTTGAAGGATATGGTCATTAATCATCTTGTCCATCTGCATGGACGTCCGGAGAGGGGCGTTGTTTTTCGTTTCGTCGCCGAAAACAGCCGCTTCATCGCTTATCTTCGCTTCGTCAAGCAGATCTTTAGGCGGGATGTTGTCGTAATCCCCGTACCCGGCCGCTTCTTTCGTTGTCGTGAGTCCTTCCAAATCTTCATCAATCTTACTCATGTTGTTTAAGGTGATGCGTTGTGGTTGGAGGGCTGGGAACGAGGCTTTGTTGTTCGCCGAGTTCATGCTGTTTAGCGCAGTCATAGACTCGAAGTCTTCCGGAATGGTTACATTCCACGGACCACCTGATCGTCGGGACGCGTTATTTGAACGGCCGTTGCTGTTGTGTGACGTTGTGTTCAACGGTCGTAGTGGTGGGATGATGACGCGTCTTGATTGCGTTAAGTTGGTGACGGCTGAGCGTTTCACAGCACTCACCTAAAGAAAGAAAATTTGGTGATCAGGCAGTTTTGTAATTTGACTTCGCGCACGATTATATTTAGAAGCAACTCATACTTGAAAAATCAAAAATCAACTTTCATTTTATTTTCAAATTTTACATTTTTCCCAAGCAATCAACTAAAATCATTTTTTCAAAGGAAATATCGTATAGATAAATATAGAAAATGAATAGTTACTACAGATGTAGAATCGTAGAATCGTAGAAACGTAAGAATCTATACACTTGAGTAAAAAGATAGTAGGGGATTTTTACCATGGTGGATAAAACTTATGATTTCATAGATATAACATTGTAAAAATCTTATTAATCAAATGTGCTTGGCGCTTTTGAGCGATGGGCTGGGGAGCTAATTCCGCTCCCCCTCTCTAAAATCCTTTAAAATGAAGCAACTAAGCTACGACGTGGTAGAGTTATAGTCCTACCAGGAGATCTACCAGGAAAATTAAAAAAGATACCCCTTGCTGACGTCAGCACTTTTTCGTGGTGACGTCATTACGTATACACTTATGATAGAATAGTCATGCTAGACTTCTTTATCTGCTTGTCGAGGCCATGGCTTAAGTCATATTTAAAGATTTTATAAAATTTAATGTTGTTTTCGGCGTACCAGCCCAATGAGAATTTCTTTTGATTTCACCCGGCTGCAAACAAAAATATTTTTTTGTTCTCTCTCTTCCACAATAAAATTTCATACTACGTACAACGAAATCGATACGAAAGTGACGAATGACATAATTCAATCTTTTATTCCTTATTTTTTTCAAAAAAATATACTCGGGACGGCCGGGCCGTCATAGTTTTCTGGGGGTCAGGAATCCTACCTACAAAAGTTAAACCCCACCTAACAATACCCTACCCTACCTGCTTTTTAAGAGGTGGACACTATGAGAGTGTTACGTTGATATTTTACAGTGGTTCCTGAAGAAACCATTTCAGTGTGAAGAAGGTATAAAAAAGATTCCTTGAATTGGTCAAGTAGTATGAAAGTATGTTTCACCTCATCACATTCAAGTAAGTAAGTGATAAAAGTAGAACATAATATCAGTAACGATGAAAACATCATCATAGTTAGGGGCATTTTTGTTTTGAAATAAGTGACTGCAAGGTTATAATTTGATGATTAAGGTGTACATAGTCGAAGATATATTAACCAAAACTGGAAATTTCACTTCATTACACAGCAGATATTGGTATTCGAGTTACAAAAGGTATACTCGGATAAAAAATATAGGCCCTGGTGAGATTCACCCTGGTAAGACTATCTGTCAAAAACCATAACCTGTTCAAATTTTGAAAATAAGATTAATTTTCCCAATCATTTTATACTTCACCTCAGTGACTATTCATCAATTTTATCAAAGAAACACCGGTCAGAATTCAAGCCCAAAATAAAACCCCAGAGAACATTTGGAGACCACCATTGAGACGGGGTAAAAAGGATAGAAATAATGAATGAAATAGATAATGAAAAAAACAATAACGAACGCACCTCCTGAAAAACAGAATAACGGTTAAAACACAAACTAAAAATACCTTTGATAGTGTAAAAAAAATCATCTTACCTTGAGTACAAGTGTCTGCATCATAGTTGTCGACGTCATGTTTTCTGTCCAGTCTCATCTTCGTGTATGGTTAATGGTGACGTCAGTCAGGTATTGTTAAAAGTATTGACATTATAAGTTTCCTCAAAACATTATTTTTTCCCCTCAAAATACAAATTGTTTAAGGGAATCTTTGCAAGGTGTTTTAAAGTAAAGGTAAGTATTCATGATAAGACGATTACTGTATAGCTCTATCTATTGTTTGCTATCAGAGGTACCAACTAACCAACCAATATTTACTAACAAGTTTTTTTTTCTGTTGCAGTTAATATCAATAATGGACGGGTAATTATGTTTGTCAGAAAGCTTTTGTTAGTCTCTTACAGCTTCTATCTGGTTCAACCTTTTTAGATATAATCACAGACATGTGTTTGAAGTATAGCAAGCATTAAAAGTGTTAGCAAGCATTTATTCAAATGTTTTTATGGCAAAGTATCATGAATAGAAAAAGAATGAGTACAGAGTATTTACAGGTTTGGCGATCACTGTTAAATTATCGACCTTTGTTGAGAATTCAACAGATATTTCAAGTTGGTCTTTATGGTAGTTTATAACACAGGGTTAAACCATAGTTATTATATCATATGGCGAAGAAACGCCATTGATGTATGATAAAGACATCTTCTTATCTTGAAATGGACATTTGTACACGGTTAATATCACGTGACTTTAAATTTACGACTGTTTCTATATATATCATGATTACATTATGACGTATTTTTCCAATCGGTTAAAAAGTATGGTATTGTTTCGAGTTAATCGTTTTCATCAATAGATTTCAATACATTGGGTCATTATTTAACCGTATACAACATACAATAACATAAAACAATATGTTTCCTAACCATTAGATAAACTATGGTTAAATCTTTCTCAAAATTCATCTCTCGGGGAATTTTATTCTTGCTTGTAGAATAAAATAGATCGTTTTAAGCTACTAATATGTTTTTTCTAAAAGCTCATGAGAACAATTGCAGTTCGCTTGTTCGTCCAGGGAACAGAAGTTTATTAACGCTGGACGGAGGAGGTTGTTCTTCCTACTTTTCGCGATGCTTTATAATTTTAGTTTTTGAATAGCCCCACATTTTAAGGGGAAGAGTGACTAAGATCCCATTTGGGATGTTAGTCATGTACAATGACCTGAATAAGATCCCACGACTACTAACCT
>JAUKPT010001358.1:0-15547 GCA_032273505.1 Nanomia bijuga
TCTCCATCCTAGATTGGTTTTTATGTATTAATTGTAAAATATCGATTCATCGAATTTACCTGTCTCATACCTTAAGGGTCATCTCAAAACGATTTCTATTTTTGTAAAAGAAAATGTTCAGCATTTACTTCCTAAACCCCTCTTCTTAACAGGAAACCTATTTATAACCAATTAAACCCTACCCCAGGGGAAAAGGTTGAAGTTCTGAGGATGACGGTTAAAATATTATTTCAATCTGTTATAGAACTTTGGAATTTAATCGGAGGTTTTCTTAACAGATTATGCTTGACCCCTCCCCCATAACAGATATTTTTTGTTAAAATAAATGAGAACCCCTGAAGGCCCCTTATCTCATAAATTGTGACGTTCTAACAAAAATTCTTTGTAAAAAGAATAATCAACATATTCAAATTCAGAATATTTCAGATGGATCTATTCATCTTTTCGGCTGATTTAACTAATAAACTTTTATTGATTGGGTTTCGAATATGCCTTTTCGGTAAACTCATTCAATCTCTTTCCCAAGAAATATAACTAAGAAATATTGTTGCCACAATTTAATTAAATTAATCCAGAATTCCTCCTAGTAAGCATGTAACATTACCTTCAACATGTTTTGCGTATAGGTGAAAACTATTTTCCTAATCCTCTAGATAAATTTAAAATTGCAACTCAAATTATTCAATGCTCATTTCGAAAAATAGTAAATAGATATTTCTCTGAAAATCGTTGCATTTGGATTGACCCATTAGACATTTCATACAATATGTAAATCTCATGATATCAAATACAATGCTGGATCTATTAATCTTTTCTACCTTTACCAATGTGCAGATTACAATTTTTCTCAATTATATCTGAGGTGATAAAATAGGAAAATAGGAAAATGATATCCATTCCCAGTTCAGTTTCGAACGATTACTTCGCTGAGTACCATAATCTTTACAATACCTCTAATACCCCTGTGTAATCATAAAATGACAAAACCATGTCATAGTGCGACTCCATGGCATCGATTTAGTCAAGTTGGCACGCAATGAATCATTTCGGATAAATCAAAATTTAGTCAATTTTAAAAAAGGATATAAAAAAGGAAGGTCAAACTTAAATTGGTTCCCTAGAATAGGTTAAGGAATATATTATCATGGATGGATGAGTAAAGAAGGAAATTGGTAAGACAAGTTCAAATATTTATGCGTCTTCAAAAAACACAATTTTTAAACGTTTTCTATTTCACAGCACGTTATTCAAAATTGTCCTGTGTAAATTTTGTGAAAAAAGATGAAAGTAATAACTTTTGAAATCAGAATCCTGAGAACTATCACTTTTCATGTTGAAACAGCATAAGTAATAACCAATTTGTTGATGATTAACAACACAACCGTTTACAGACATCGCAGATCCGCAACTGAGACGTGAATTTAAGTTTGTATAGAATATCTTTTGTAGCGTACGACTAAGGGAAAAATTGAGAATATCACTAAATCACTCTTATTTCCCTAACTTATTCTTCAATTTCTTCCCAATATCTGATATCATTTTTCACAAATTTCATGATACTACTTTTTCTGACAATCTTAACAAATGTGGCATTTTTAGATTTTTAGTTTAGGAGCATGATACAAAGCGTTTATGGTTTATTCCGTAATCTCTGTAGTTTTGTAAAGTTGCATATAGCTTTAACAAATATTGTTCGGTTTTTTCATTTGTTACCGGGATGAAAGATATTGGTGAGAGGAACAATGTAGTATAAATAAAATAATTTAAAAAAATGAAAAAGTTAGTGAAGCCATAACGAAGCAAAAAATATTCAACTAAGTCTGTGCAAAAACTGTTGCTTAAAGCCTTGCAATCATTTATATACAAAATAGTTTCGGAATAGACTTTAAGACAAGCTTTGAGTCGTGAAGTTTTTTTTGACGATGATAGTAAAGCTTTATACCAAGGTATTGATTTAATGTTGTTATGATATTAGCTTACAAAGTCTTCTAGTGTTCATGATGTAAATCAGATATTGTTAGTTTATGATTACAGAAATACTATTCTTGACAGAGCTCCTCCTTCTAAAAAGAAAATCAAGTAAAACTTATCTACCAGAACCTTTTTAGAAATGAGTGAAGCTTTATCATAACGCAGTATCTAGGTTCCGAAAATGGAACTTTCTTTATTTTTTCTCTATGATGTTTATTAAAAAAAAAATGTTCTAAAACTTTTATTGATGATCATTAACCAAATATGGATTATCGAATCTATGTCAGAAAAAGTTACGAATAAAACAGGCTATAAAGATCTATCGGAACTCTACATGTTCCATTGTGGTACTCTATATACCCGCCAACGAGTTCCTTTTTCGGAACTCTAGATATTGCGTTGCTTTAATCATTGAATTTTGTTTTCCAGTCATGTGCTGAGAAATTTGAATTTTTACCTCGGAGACGCTCTAGGACGCTTTAGGATGGTATATGCTTTTTAAGATATTTATGTATTAAAAGTGGTATGGTATTTACAGCATAGCATTGATACCTTCACGTATATATCGGTATTCTTTTTGTACACTTGGGAAACATTTTTTTATAGTAAATTTGAGAAAATCTTTAGATCACACCAGTTAACCAGGACCCTTTCAGAAATTTTTTTGAAACTTTATCATATACTTAATACCAGTTATGTGCTGTAATGTGGAGAAAGGACTATTTAAGCGTTTCAAAATAATACTAATAATGTTTCAATCTCAATTTTAATTTTATCTATTCATATATAATGGTCATCATTTCCTTCTTTGTACGTATCAGAATTGCATCTTTTGTCTAATAAATAAAAAAAGTAGCTTCCTCTTTTTAGAAATGGGATTTTATACTAGTCATGTGCTGGTATCTTATCTTTGTATGTTAGCCACGACTATTTTAGCCATTTAACTGGTTAGAAATTACAGTATTAGGAAGCTTATTTGTTCAATTTAAAATGTCACAATTTAATGTTTTGTTAAAACCAGTAACTATAAAAAGGCTTCTCCTTAAACCGATCAGTATCCTGATGATGAAATTTCCAATAACCGGAATTTGGTGATAATTGCGTTTAACACGGGAAAAAATAGTTAAGCGTGAGAAAATGAATTGCAAGTACATAGCAAACGTATATGGGAAAAGAAGAAAAAATCGCTGAGCTCTTTTCGAATGTCACAGTGTGTTTATTGGCACTTATGTCGAGGGAATGGATTAGTAAAAGAAAAGAATTTAAAAGAGAATGATTCCATGCAGTGGAAAAAGTGTCATGAAATGGATCGATGACATCTGAATGCGTAGTATTCCGGAATAACGCAGACGAATGAACTTCAGATTAAGCAGAAATGTAATCGTGGGTAAGTCACTTCTTAAAATCTCGCATGCTTATTCAACAAATCCCACCAAAACCCACAAATCCCACCAAATCCCACCAAATTGCACAAATCCCAACAAATCTGAATAAATGCCACAGAAATCTCACAAGTCTCACCAAAACCCCATCAAATCCGACCAAATCTCACAAATCCATCAAATCCCAACACATCGCACAAATATCAACAAATCCCACAAACATCCCACAAAAATCCCACAAATCCCAACAAATCCCAGCAAATCACACAATCTCGTACTCCAAAATTTGAAGTGACTTACCCCTCGAACTTGATTCATAATCTACTTCTTATACACGACACCTTTTATATAAAAAATATTTAGATCTGAAATTATGCGGTGAAGCAATTAAACTAACATTTGGTAGAGTCATAGTCCTTTATAAGGTCTACGAGAAAAATTATCCCTAAGTCCAGCATTGTTTATTCCACATTTCTTTTGATGAAACCATCATGTTTTTGTAGAAAAGTCGCCTTAAGATAAACATTTCAAATGCATAATTCAGTTTTAACACAATGGAATGGTAGCAAATGACTTCTGAATCATGCGCCAAAAAATTATGGCTTTTAAACACCTTCAGATTCTCTTGAAAACAGTATCTGGATCAGGGTCAGGATAAAATACATAAAATACAAGGTGAATTACAATGATAAAACAAGGTAGTGCAGAGCCAAGAACTAGACAATTTTGACTCTGGAAATTCTTATAAAAATATCAATTAATAAATCGATCAATCGCTATCATAATAATACCCATGTCGCAACTACTTGTCTGAAATCATTGCATACGAATATCATGTCTGGAAATTTCGTAATTCTTACATGCTGCTTAATTTAGCGTTTTCTGAAAACCTACACGCAAGAATTGATTGCATGTATGATCTGTCAGTTTTATGGATAGGTATTTTCATAGCTATATTTCAGGTTTTAAGACATTTCTTTGTACATTATAATTGTTGTTTCATTCTTCTGTAATTTTGGTATTTTCTTACTTTTAAAGGCCTAAAATGGATTCACTATGAATGGTGCACCCATTTTTAGTCAAAGTGATTTATATATAAACAGAAAGAAAGCGTTTTTTCAAAGGTAAAAATAAGAAATACCATCACCTAATCAATCTTTCCAGTAATAGTCTAATCGTATTTTAAAATACTGTTGTTGGGCATTTACGACGTCTGGCAGTAGCTTGTTTCACTAGTTAACTATTCTATTTCTGAAGTAATGTTCAGTTGAGGTTCTTGTTATTTTTGTCTTATAATTGTTCCCATGGACCGGATGATGTGATGACCAGCGTGGGAACTCGTTTGCAGATCAGGAAAAGCCTTTTACGCCCAATGTTGCACTCTCTTTACTGCTTCTATATAATCTTTATAGAAGGATCCTCACACTACATTTCCATATACTAAATGAGGCCTGGCCAAGGATTTATGGTAGGAAGCAAAGTACAATCTAAGCAATTAAAATATTTCTTGAATAAACCTAAAGCTTTTTTCAGAGATTTTCGCAGTCTTTTTCTTCCAAACCATTTTCTAGGTTCTTGTTTTTCATTTTATTCATTCTGTCTCAAAAGAACAGTGAGAAAAAAATTCTTACCAAGTGACCAGTTTTGGTGTTTTTTCAACCGCTAATTTCCACCAGGACATCGCAAATTGCGACAAATTTTGACTGGGACAACTTTTAGCCACGGACTACTATATATAGTAGTCCTTGTTTTAGCCAACAGTTGTTGACTAGGACAAAGCTAAGTGATGAAAATCTGATTGGGGCTTATAATTGCTAATATTTGCAAATAGATCCCATTTTGACTGGGAAAGTGAAAATCAATGACAAGGACCAATATTTTACTATATTTTTGACTTGGACACAGCAGAAAATTGACTGTGACAAGTACACCTAAATGCCACTGGGACAGAATTTCTTGACAATTTTCCGTATTGGACAGCAAAAAGGGACTCTTATTGTGACATATTTCACCGTTCCTGTAAGATACCCAACTTGGGTTGCTTCTACCAATGAGAAGACATTTGCATTTATCAACTTTAAAATACCCTGAAAGAAATGAAATTCTTTCTCGATTTCTTTATTCTGTTGTAAAAGAGTATAACTAATTTCAGGTAGGTAATTTCTGACTATTGTTTGCATCTTTCAATTGCATGCCAAATTATGAGCAAGAAGAAATGGCTGTGTATCTGCATCAAAGGTCAAATTCATTTTATGCTCAAAATTGAAATGAAAATTCATGTAGGTGTTAGAATTTCTTTTAAACTAATTATTATATATTCATTCAATTTTTATTCGGCCTATCCAAGCAAACACAGATGAAACCATTCTGAATAAAACGTTATATAGATTGAACGTGCAATATAAATCATCATAAGCAAACATATTATGTATAACCTGACAGAGTTTTTTATGGCACCAAATTCATTATCTTAATCATTTGAATCACAAACAATCTAATTACAAACATATCATAATAATTTAAGACACATAACTTCTCATTCAAAACTAATTTCAGGTAATTTTGTACAAACAGATTTCCTATTTAGATATGGGCGTTATTTACATCATGGTATTGAGAAATAGGGGATTTTGGTTCCTTGAAATTGAACATGATAATAGGGAGACGTAAAGAAAAAATACAAAGTCGTAAGAAAAGAAATAAATGTTGGCTTATTGACTTAAGTTTGGTCCAAAAATAATTAATTAATTACTTAAATAATTTGACTTATTTTAGCTTATCATCCCAAAAATAACTGTGTGCCTGGCTGACATATTTTCTGACTTTTTAATCCAACAAGAAAGTTTCCAATATTTCACGACAAATGTCCTCATGTCAACAAATTCATTTTTTTTCATTTCCTACAAATAACCATTTCCTTTTTTATTTATAAATCAACTTTATAATTAATCCATACATTTACTTTCTTAAGTGGATTAAATTTTTGCGCCATTACTCATGAAAGAAACAATTTATAATAAGTTGAAGTTATGAAATACCTTGAAATTAGTTTTAATAGATTACTCGATGATAACAGATATAGCCTGTATGTTTGACTTTAATTAGTGGGTTATATGTTCTGAACTTTATTATATTTTCAAATGATTTATGTCGGTGTTGGTTACTGAAAAGGGTGTTGGAACAACAGCATATGTTATTTGATTCAAGGGATAGATTCTTAGTTGAAGTTATCCTGGATTTTGGTGGGATTTTTCTTGTTTCTAGAAGAGGTTTTAGATGAATTTCCTTGATTTGTGTGGAATTAAATATGTTATTTTACCTTATTATGAATTTAGGCAATAGTTACAGGAGGAGTAATGAATAATGTGAGATTTCAATGGCGTATTTTATTTATTTTTTCAGTTTTAACTGAGATGAGATTCGGTACACTCCAATCAATGACATTTTATTGCTTTTTTTTTAATTTTCAGATCAATCTTTTTGAAATCCATTATATCTTGCGCATTTCTCAGGGGAATTAGGAATTGTCGCTAAATTATATTGTCAAGTAGCTTATTGTTTCAAATTAAAATGTCACAATTTGATGTTTTGTATAATCCAAAACTGATAAAAGCGCTTTCACATGAACCAATCTAAATCTTGATGATGTACTTCGGACGTTATTTTCACGATCTCCCCACCCCTTATTAATAACGTCACCGAAAAAATCATCTTTTATTTTTTATGAGCAGTTCAAAGGAGAATAGATGATTGGTTAGGCTGTACTAATGGGCGTATGAAATAATGAGGATTGGGTTTTTGTGTGATGATGGTAACATCTTTCGCGAGAAGAATTTTTTGCGAGTCAATAATTTTTAGAATTGTCAACAATTATCGTTTCCTTGCTGACATTTTGATTAACCCTAAACCTACTGGGATTTTTTAAGAACTATGTTACTAGGGTGGGGCCCAAATGCCATCTCAGGGTGGATAACTTTTTCACCCCATTCAGAATGTTCATTTGGACCCAAAAAGTGAAAAAAATCGAGAAAAAAATTTGTTCACAAAAACTCAACTGGCTACCGGCAAAAACGTGATTATTTAAAAAAAAATCAAGAAAATCGCCAAAAACGACCTTTTATGGCCGATATTCTTGGTAAATGTATGGTTTTTCTTGCTGAAATAATCATAAGTAATTGTAGGGGTGATGAAGAATGAATGTATAAATCTGTAAAATCATTAATTATTCATGAAAAATGGGCAAAAATGAGCAAAATTGGGCCAAATTTCATGAAAAGTTATTGAAAATTACATTTTATGGCCGATTTTCCTGGTACATGAATGATTATAATTGCCAAAATGGTCGTAAAGTAACTTTAGGGAGGACATAGAATGAAATTCAATTAGGTATACATCAATACACTCATTAATTTTTCGTTCAGAGACCCCCCCGTACGAGCCAGTCTCAGAATCTCGATACTCCCCCAGACAAAAATAGCGTAACTTTTTAATAACATAACTTATATAGAGCAGCTTTAATATTTACATATAAAACTACAAAACTAAAAAATCACTATATAAAAATCTTAACATGCCCAAAATGTCCATGCCCAAAAATCTACTCTAGTTGTTTTTGTCGTTGTTAGTTACTCTACTTCTTTTTCTTCTTCGTCTCTGACGTCTTCGTCTTCAACACCTTCATCTTCGACGTCTTTATCGACTTCTTCATCTTCATCTTGTTCTTTTTCTTTGTCTTCTTCTCCTCCTCCATCTGTTTCTTCTTTTTTCCGTTTTCTTCTCCTTCCTCCTCTTCCCCAATATGAGTCCCCGGAATGGCTTCCACTTTTCGTCCACAAGTAAACGACCACCACTCCAACCATTCATCACCCTGGAGGTAAATGTTTGGATTCTTTGGATCCCCTTGATATTGCGTTTCAGGGACGAAAACGTTGTTGTTGGTGGTGGTTTTCTCCATTTTTGTTGTTTGTTTTACCTAAAATAGTGTAATAGTGTAATAGGTGAAAGTAAAGTTGTTGTATTTTTTACAAACACCTGATAGAAGTTATTGTCCAAGATGTCCCAATTATCTCTTTGATTCTTATTATAAGCAAAAAAAAGACAGAAAACAAACAAAATTTAAATGTTTGAAAATTGTTTGAATATTAGGTGATTCGAAGCCTCCCCTCCCCTCTTTCCCATGCAAAACAGTTTGCTAACAGACATACTGACCAGCACCGGACCTCCCCCCTCAGTTCCCCGGGCAGATACGGATAGACATACCAGCCATAATGGCTGGTAGTGATGCATGAGACAGCTGAGGACTATTTCCACCTGTCGGATAATAAAAATGTGTCGTAGTGAGCAGAGGTCGAGCACCGAAGACTCCGGCCAGAACTAATGGTGTGGATATAGTGGTTGTGATGTTGTTTGTGGGCATTGAAATGGTTCTCAAGGGTATGTCTGCATACAAACTCACTCATACATACACACACTGTCTATATACACAATAGATATAAGATTAGGAAGGACACACCATGGCTTTTGAGCAGTCTACAGGAGTAATCACAGCTAATTACATATATTTTTATATTTTTAGTTTTCAATTACAAGATAGACAGAAGCACCTCTTGCTTCATAGGAGTAACTCTCAACAACTTCAACTTTACTCCATTCTTCTAATTTCACCGCCAAACCACGTGGTTTGAACCCAAATCTTCCGAGTTCCTCTTTTGGGCTTCTCTGTACCACACACCATCAGTACCCCCACACTAATGTAACCTTGGACAATCATCGATACAATTGTCTTGATAAAGAAGTAGTTCATCTTGACCTGGTGCAACTCAATACTCATCGACACATGATTTAATTCTGTTCTCATCATGTGTTTTAATATCAAAACCATGACATTGCATGTCTGCAAGTTCTCGGACTTTTGTCTTCTCGTTTCTTCTCACTTATCCGTGAAGGTTTCTCATAACTTTCAACTAACTTTGTAACCTTCGTGCGATAACGTGGCGGAATGTTCATATACACCCATATCTCAATGAGTTCCTTGGTTATTTCGATGATACTTGTTTTCTTGTTGTGTCCTTTCGTTGTCGCATTGTCTTTTTTGATGGTGATGTATCTTTCAATTACATACCAGTACGTTGGAAGTTGCTGCAATACTGTTAAGTAGAGTCGACTTTGTCTCTTGAACTGTATTTCTTCTTCGCCAACTTTAAACACATCATAAATATCACAACTTCTCCTCTCCATTCTAATTCTAAAAACAAGTTAAATAGAGAAAAGTCAAACCATCTCTACTTCATACTGGATGGCGTTCGTGTATAGATAAACAAACAAACAAAATCTTCTCCTCTCTATCTTCCAAACCAAAAGCAAGAAATACTACATATGGGGAAAACCTATCGATACTGGGAAAATTCCCAACGTACGGGAAATTCCCATCGCAACACTTATTATTTCTTCAGTGTAAGTTTAGAGTTCTTGATGTGTACCATATTCAGAAGTACTAGAAGAAGATATGGGGAAAACCAATAAGCGATACTGGGGAAATTCACAACGTACGGGAAATTTTCATTCTTGGTTCTTCAGTGTTCCGATTCAAAATACTATGCACCATGCACAAAATGCCATGCACATATCATTGTTGACTCCTCAAAAGCCATTATGTGTTTTTCGTAAAGTTATTTTATTTTCGCAACAGTAATAAAAACCATTTTACGTTTTAAGAGATCAAGATTTAATGGACATCTTAGCAATTTTATTGAAATTTTGCCAAATTCTGCTCATTTGTGGCCATTTTCACTAATAATTAATGAAAATTAATAAGTTTATTGATGTATACCTAATTAAATTTCATTCTATGTCCTCCCTAAAGTTATTTTACGACCATTTTGGTAATTATAAATATACATATACCAGGAAAATCGGCCATAAAATGTAATTGTTAACGATTTTTCATGAAATTTGGCCCAATTTTGCTCATTTTTGTCCATATGCATTCTTCATCACCCCTACAATTACTTATGATTATTTCAGCAAGAAAAACCATACGTTTACCAAGAATATCGGCCATAAAAGGTCGTTTTTGGCGATTTTGTTGATTTTTTTATCACGTTTTTGCCGGTAGCCAGTTGAGTTTTTCGTGAAAAATTCTTTTTTTTCGATTTTTTTCTTTTTCTGTGTCCAGATGAACATTCTGAGGGGGTGAAAAAAGTTATCCACCCTGACATGGCATTTGGGTCCACCCTAATATTACTGGGAGGGGGTGGATTCCGCCCCCTCTCTTTAAAATCTTTAAAAATGAAGCAATTGAGGTATAACCGACAGGGTTATAGAAAAATTAAAAAACATATCCGTTGGTTCAATATTTTGCCTACGTCAGCATTTTTTTGTGATGACGTCATTATAAATGTATAGAAAAACCTGCCAAGTGCCTCCCTCCCTAAAATCTTTAAAACACATGCAGTTGGGTTGAGACTTCCTGGAGTTATTGTCCTTGATATGGTCTACCAGGAAAAACAAAGTCAGGGGCCAAAAATGACACCATAAACATATTCTGAAGAGATGAGCCTTAAATCATTACCCAAACAAAAGATAACTGTTTTTTGGTTTAAATGTATTAATAATATAGGAAAATTCGTACCTACCCCTGACCAAAAGTTCTCTAATTTCCGACATGGGGGTCCAATTGACTTATAACCTTGCCAAAAGGTGTAAAACTAAATAAAACTAAAAGTCAGAAAAGGACAAGGCGTTTTTTTTTTTTCATTTTTGAGTTATTGGACAAAAACCAGTAGGGAAGCGGAATCCACCCCCTCTCCCAGTAGATTTAGGGTTAAGAGTGATCCTAAAGAAACCAAGTGTTTATGAGAAAAAAAAATCAATTAAAAATGTAAACAAATTGTACTTGATTATATATATCTTTGAATTCTAAATTTTAAATTTCTAAATTCGAATACTGGTACCAAAATGGAAGTAATAACGTCCACAGGATTTAACCCTCCTCCCGCCTCAGTACGTTATCTGGCCTGGATTTCTAATTGTGACTGGCCCTTTAACAAATGACTCAATGGAAGTTACAGTATTGATATGCTAATGTGTAATTTTTTTTTTTATTTTCTTCATTTGCTTTTGAAAATTTATTTATTTTTCAGTATTTTACTCAATTCCCCTCAATCTTACATGACTTTTGTCTTGTTCTGATTTTTGTTCTGGTTTTTGTCAAAGAAAGTATGGTTGATCGATTGATCAAAGGCTTAGAAGTATCATCAAATTATCAAATAAATCAACAATCTTTTCGAAGCATATGGGGTTAGATCCAAACAAGATAACAATCTAGATACAGCTAAGAAATCAACGCATATGAAGCTAAAGTGATTGTCTTTGAAGATGTCGGTTTAAAACAGCGAAACTTGTTTAGATAACCAGATAGCCATGTCTCTAACATATCTTAGAGAAGACCTTGTTTTAAATTTCCGCTGTCAGACTGGACAATACTGGACCATGACCTTTTTGACACCCTTGACAATTTGCTTTATGCTGCAAAACAGCGGACATTTTATATTGATGGTTTTGATAAGATATTCAATCGGGCTAAAGGGTCGTCGCCTTAAGAAAGAATATGTCAAAGATCGACAGATTTTATCCCTTAAATGGTAAGGCGATGTGAATTAATTAACACCGAGTCAACCCATGCCATGTGAGGGGAATTGGGTTGTCAGCTGTTACCTTCGATCAGCGGCGGCTTTACAAGACTGTCTCATCGAGTTTGTTTAGTCATCCATCTATCTAAACAGTGTTTCATAAGATAACCAATACTGTTCTATTGGCTTCATCTTAATACACAACACTCATTATGTGAGTTGAGAGACGAAAAATCAATTAAGCGAAATTAGTAAATGTCCACCCACACAGTCAGTTGGAAGTCGCCATCTGTTGCAGTACTTGGTACGTCAACAGGGCTGTTGCTATGGACAAGTTATTCATTACATGCAAAACAGATAAGATATAATAGACTATAACATCATATGAACATAAAGTTTTGAGCATACTGAAGCTGCAAATTTATATTGACATGGTGTAATTTTTAAGGCTTTTTAATTACAATATATATACATGCTAATCTTTTTTATAAGAATAGTGATTTTGTGGTTCAAGAGGTATATTCTTGACTTTTTGGCCAAATCCGCGAACCTATTAAGAAAAAGAACGAAAACTCAAGATGACGATATTCTCAGCATATTCTAAATTTTTTGTCAAATTTCATCTTGAATATTCTTATCAAATAAATTCTTATAAAATAACGTGTATATGGCCACGGGCTTATTATTTTTTATAGATAGTTCAAAGTTTTGAAACAACCTAATAACTTACATCTGTATCAAGGGAATGTGTATTCGTTTAACCTTATTTTTATACCATGAATTTTCATCGCATGAAATTTCTTGCTGATGTCAAAAAATACGGTAAATCAGTAATGCATTTTTAATACAAATTGGTCGGACCTACTTCATACAAAAATTTAAGAAAACTGGAGCACTATTACAGAAAAAGCAGGTGGGGACGAGTTAAAATGTAGCATCTTGATGATAAATCATCTAATCTTTTTAAAACCTAAAAGCAGCATTAATAATTGGGATTTCTGTGTACCCTTGATAGAACGATCATTAGGATTTTCTAATACATCAAAGACGTTTCTTACAACCTGAGTGATCATGTCAGACCCGACTCGGTGAAACCCCCGTGTGTTCAAAAATCCCAGTGAGAACCCAGTGAGAACTTTGCGTGAACCGGTGTAATTCTTCTTTCAAATTTATGACCCAGTGAAAATCGTGCCAACAGGTCACTGACTCACGGTGTTTTGTTGGTCATCGATTCTCCTCTCACCATAAAGTATGGAAATTCCCATAGATAATTCCAATAATCAAAACAACATTTTTTGTATTGAATAAACTTTTATTTTTTTATACTTGAAATATAATCTCCTGCTCCTCAAGAATTATGGTTGAACAAGATCCTGATTAGTATGCTGTTGATATTTCGTTATTTCCTATCTAAAAGGAGAAAAGCAAACTATATTTCCAAAAGTATAACATTTATTTATATCATTTTATCTAAAAAGAAAAATAGCTAAGGAATCATTTCAAAACGTTGTCTTATTTAGACTATTGGTTTGTTGAATAATAAATCATCAAGATTTTGATTGGTTCACTTAGAAATTACATCAACATTTTTGACTTAAACCTATCCAGACTAAAACGTTTGCCATTTCTGAACGGTTTAATATTTTGGCGTCAAATTTTCTGACTTCTCCTAAAACTTATCTGACCACATGGATAATAATTTTTTTTAAATTTTTTTCCACTACCTGGACCAGATATAATACCATTTTCCAGGCAGGTTTTTGCTATTTTTTCGTAATATGAGTAAAAACACTATAAATACGCACTTATATCCGATCAAATGACTCAATATGTCATTCTAGATTGAAACGTAGTCTCACATACAGTTTTTTTCTTATTTCTTCACTTTTCAGGTTTTCCAGGTAATTATTTACCTGATGGAACTGAAATTTTCCATTGTTTTTAGAATATGATATTGTGGGCATATGATATATCATTCGAAATGATTCTTGAAGCAGAATAATTTGAAATGCATCTCATTTCAATTCAAGAAACTGAAATGATTCCTCGTATCAGCTTATTGATCAAAATAGATAACTAATGCTATATCAGTCATTTTTTGTACTTAAAATACACGTTGTGAAGGTTTAGTCAGAATTACCTGGAATATGCCATTTACTGGAAATTAAAAATAGAGAAAGATTAATAAAACTTTACTATGAGTTCCAATGTGATTTTTGACTAAATTGGGTCTCATAAGTAGAAATAATCGGTGTCCAATTTGCTTTATAAAAATATGCATATCTACCTAGTGACGTCATCATCTACCTGAAATTAACATAGATAAAATTTTAATTTTTGGTGAACCTTTAGTAAATAGGTTGAACAACATTCCCTGAAGGTTTCATCAAAAAATATTAATTTTTATGGCTTTTATGATAGCTTTAATAATCGGGGGTCACTTTTACTCTCCTCCCTCCCAGTCCTGGTAAAATGCAAAGAGCACAGTCTGGATAGGGTTAAGGGTTGTTGACAGATCAAACCTAGTAACTGACCCCTTTGAATTCAACTTTTTTACTGGAAAAACCTAGTAACTTATTGACCATAAATAGCAAAACCTAGTAACTCAAATTTCCTATTTAGTTGAATGGCAAAACCTAGTAACTTAAAATAAGGGACTAGTAAAACCTAGTAACTTCTACTATTTAACTGGAAAAACCTAATAACTTTCCACTTCTTCACTGGAAATACCTAGAAACTAAGTAATCTTTTAAAAACGCAATTGATTGCATAAATATGTTAAATTGCTTAAATTTAAAATTGATGCCTTTTTGAAACTCTTTGCTCATTTTCTCAAAACGTTAACAAATTGTTAGGTTTTGCCTGCGACTACTTGTACATAATACCTTATCACTTTTACAAATGGCAAGTTCGAGTTTACCTTGGTCCCGTTAAATACTGTATTTGGGTTTTTGAGGACGGATTCATATACCCTTTCAGTTTCATTTAAAATCGTAAAAAACGAGAGGAAAAATAAAGGTTAGAAATCACCGTTGTGCATGTATGAAGATACTGGCCATGTTAATGCTCTCACCAAATATTATTGAAATCAGACTTTGCAATCAGCGGAAAAGGGCAAAACGTCCCAAAAAATGTTGTTAAAACTGAGGAGCAGCCACCGATGCACTTAGCCGGGACGTATTTTAAGCGCTCAAAGGGAAAGTCGCAAAAATTTCGGCTAATTCAATCTTTTGATTGGTTGAAAATTGCATCATCAAGATTCTCATTGATTCTTTTAGAGATATATTCTTCATTTTCTTTTTTGTGAAAACATCAAATTGCAACATTTCAAATTGAGACGATCAGTTTCCCAGTGATGTTATTTCTAACCAATCAAATTCACATTACCAGACATTCTGATTATTAAAAGAAATTGATAAGTGGCAAAAAAATATATTTATTTTGTTAAATCATAGTAAGTATATCTACCTAGTATTGAAACTTATTTTTATATGTTTTTGTCGAAAAAAGTACGAAAAATTAATGACTCTATCTATTGAAATCTATTTATTAAAACGATTACTC